>ML422561.1:132778-221501 GCA_005239525.1 Nicotiana knightiana
TATATATATATTGTGGCACTTTGTCGATTTGTTAGGATGGTTTTGGTGGTTCTCTAGCAAGTGGATATGCCTAGTTACAAAGGAGATGCTGCCAAAATTTCTCAAAATTTTGGGAGCTAGTAAAAATTTAGGGACTTAAGGTAGGTTAGAAAGGTATGTCATGTTAGGTGTTTGGGGCGGACTCTACCTCTTATTCGACGATGAATGATCCTAGGCGGGGGAGAATGTAAGGCCCCGAAAAATTTCGCTATGTAATTTAGGATTTCGTGGTGCCAGGAAGGCTAATTATAATATTTTAGATGTTATTAAAATGATGTATATCAATTGTATATGTTAAATAAGTGTATGAGTCATATAATAAGTAACGTGGGGTCCAGGGAAAGGCCTAAGGCTAAGTCCAATTGGAAAATTGAATAATAGGCAAAAATTCCAAAATAAGTTTGCACAAGTCCACACTTTTAACGATCATATCTAAATATATATATAAGTTTTTATGTGATTAAAAACCTATCAAATGAAATATCTTCGAGTCTAGTTTCTAATACTTTAAACCGTTCGTCATTTGGACATTCCTACACAAAGTTATTATCAAATCACCAAAGGCTGGAAAAATGCGATCCCGTAGCAATTCTGCGATCGCCGAATCATTATGCGGTCCACATAATTGATCTGCGACCGCAAAAATTGTCGCAAAATGGACCGGTGTAGCCTAGTTTTGGGCACCAATTTCGCGATGCATTTTGCAACCCACGTTCCTGCTCTACGGTCCATTATGCGACCGCAGACCCGATTTCGGAGGCTTCTTTTTCCTATTTTTATAACCCGACCCCATTTTGATACATAGGCTTTGGGGCTTCATTTTGGGTCATTTCTACTGAATTTAAAGATAGTTGAGAGCAATATAGAGAGATAATGAGGGAGCCTAGCTTCATTATCACCCAAATCTTGATCAAACCTTCAAGAACCAAAGAAGATGGCCGCTAGATTGTCCTCCATCCGGGTAAGTCCTACTTCCAAGATTTCATATAAGAGATTATGAGTTTAAAAATATATATTGTAGGGTTCAAAATGAGCCATGCATGTGACACTAAGCTATAGTATGTAGGATTAATGAACTAATTTGGGTAGTTCCTGTTAAAGTTGGTTGAGGGAAGAAGGAATTTCTATTTTCGGACCTTGTAGTCTATTCCACATGTTAGGTGTTTGATGAAATTCCTAAGAGAGTTACACCATGGGTAATCTTTCTAAATTATTAATCGATTTTTGCTATCTCCTTATAGATTATTGTTGCTAGAGGTGTTGGTGTATTTTAGAAACTTAAGGAAAGCTCAACCAGGTATGTTGGCTAACCTTCATCTCTCGGAATTGAATTCCATATTATTTCCGTAGGTTTAAGTGTGACCGGCCTCAAATCCCTTATCTCTACGTCCAGGTTATCCCTTATAGAATCATAAAACTTGATTATTCCGAATGGGCCTTATATCGAAATGTAGACGTTTAAAGTATGGTTTGTTTATTAAAATGGTGTGACTCTTAGTCGTAATTTAAATAAAGACTAGCACACCTATTTGGGTAAGGAAAACTCGATGTACTTATTATTTCTAGATGCCATATGTGTACTAAATGCCTTGATTGAGTATGGTTAGCCGATGATAAATTATAAAGATACTTTAAAACGAATTAAATGAACTGGGGGTAACATATATAATTGTGCCTAAGGAGAATATACATGTATGAAATGGATTACGAGACGAGCCTGGACTCAACTGTTTAAGATAACTTCTAAAATGTGGAATTTTCCTAAAAGCTCGTTGAGGTATGTATGGCTAACTCTAATCTTCATAGAATCAACTCATTGGAGTCCAAATAGGTGGTATGAGTCCCTTAATTTGATCATACTTGAATTGACTATTTTAATGTGTTGAGTCGAAACACTTTTGTTTCTAAATTGTTCTAGTTCACTACCATGTCACCATGCTACTTGGAAATGTGAATTATGATACTACATTCTCCTTCTATTACGTGTGCAATTCAGTATATGTTGGTTCTCGTTAATATAAAGGATCATGCTATTGAACGGATAAAAAGGTGAATCAAACTCGAATCGTAAAACGTGTCCAACTGCCAAGAACTATGTGATAAAATGGTGGAAATGAAATGTGAACTGAGTAAATAAATGAAATGGTGATGTCCCAAAGTGATATGGCTTAGCCGATCGAGCCGAGATCGGACGCTGTCTTTAAACATGGTGGCATTTACATCAGAAATATGGATATAAATTATGATGTTGGTGATGTGTCACTTGGGATGGCTTAGCCGGTCGTGCCGAGACCGGACTACGTGTAAAAAAGACACAGTGGCATTATAAATCATGGCACATGGCATAAAGAGACTATTAACCAAAAGGATGGAAAGACGAAATAAGAAAACTATGTGACCCCTACTTGTGCAACTATTCATGTGAAGTGCTTTGTGATGTCCATGACTGCCATCCTACCTGTTTAAATGATTCTCATGAAAGCTTGTGTGATTCCTTAATTGATGTTGTGGTGGCGCTTATGTTTCTCATTTAATTCTTGAATTCTTCTTATTGCATTATTGATCTTTCTAAGAAGATGTGTGTTACTTCCTTAGGTCGACTATCGTTAGGTTTCACTTGGGTATTTGGATGTTATTGATTGTGACTTTATTGTTTCTATGGCTTCCTTCTTCTTCTATGGTTATTCTATTTTGAAAGATGTTTTTTAGATTACATATTAGTAGTATTCGACAGTACTAACGCCCCTTTTGCCGGGGGCGCTGCATCTTTAATTGATGCAGATGTTTCCACAGTAGGCGGCAACGGTCATCGATAGAGGCATGTTCCTTCTAGATAACTTGGTAATCCCCGCTCCATATCGGGGTCCTGCCATTTGGTTATCATGTGCTTTTCATTTGAGGTATAGCCGGAGCCTTTCTGTCGGCATTTCCATATTTCTCTTCAGTTGTATTTAGAGGCTTCGTAGACAAGTTGTGGGTGGTGTCGGATATTGGAATTGGATTGGAAAATGTTGGTATTTGGAGAATATATTTTCTTCATATCTAATAATTGTAATAATTTGGTTATTATGGCTGAAACAACTAATGGAAACGAAAATGAAAGTTGTTAATAATATATTTACAAAGTATGATTAGTGGAGCTCACCTCCTCTTTATTCATGAATTAGTTGGGTAGAATAATACTTATCAGGCTTGCTCAGTCGGGTTTACTCGGTTGAGCGCCGGTTGCGCCCCTCGATTTTGGGGCGTAACAATTGTTCTAAACTTGTTTCATGCTATCCTGGTTTTCTAAAAGACAACTACTCTATTTTCAATTGACTAGGACTTGGCTCCTATACTAATATGTTTTTCCCAGTATGTCTTAGTTCGTTTACTATTCTATCTGTGATTATGGATATGTGCATCCCTCTACCTAAGTATTGATATGGTATTAGGTTAGACTTAACTTAATTTAGACCGTTAGATGTCAACTAGTGCAACCTGTGTATGTTTGCAAACCCGTTCCTTCTCCAATTTCCTATGATGGTTGTTTATGTGGTACTTTGGCTATGTGAACCTGGCTGAATTTACTGGTCTACTTGACCAGTTGTACAGTATGCTCATTCTAGGAATCTCTATCAATTCTTCTTACTTATTACTTTGGTATTCTGAATTCTTATTCTTAGCCGACTGAAAGTCAAGGCTATTTAGGTTCTATAATTGGCATCCCTAGTGTAAGCACTGCTCGGGTTTCATTTGAGGCCCTTGTGAACTGTGACACACTAGGGCATGGTCCTAGTCACTCCTTCAAACTCTAAAACTGCCCCTTAATGCTCTACTTCCCTATCATGTATTGTGTCTTTATGTTGGTTGTTCCAAGTGATGCAACACATGGTGACGTGGCTCATTGAAAGGGGTCTGAACTCCCAAATTAATATTGAAGGCCCAGCAAGGCTGGGTATTTAGTTATTTTATCTGGTCCTGCTACAGGCCTGGCTATTGTCATGTTATATTATTACTTTACTTATTAATTTGGGTCTGTAATAATATCATTGCATAAACGATTGGGGTGTTAGTAAAAAGGGGATGGGGTAGATGCTAATATTAATATGTCATGGGTAGACAATATGCCTATAGGATCAAATGATGCACTTGCTTTATGTTGTTCATTTTCTATGCACACTATAGAAAGCATGCCATTAGGAAAAGCACACGCTTGCACTTATTAATTATTAGCAAGCATGGGCTCAAATGCCTCAATATCGGTGTTGCTATATGTTATTAGAAAACCTGCAAGTAGGAAATGAATGACGCTGAATTCTCCGTTAATTTGCATTACTGCAGCATATCCCTTGGAAATCATGCCTATAGGTTTTTAATCATTCCATGTGATATTGCACTGCATTATTCACCTAGAAAACCTTCATATAAGGTTTAACAATAAAATCAGGTTCCCAAGTGTTAATCGTTAGAAATCTTGCCTATAGGATGCCACTGTTTCCTTGATAACTAGTAATGATGCCCTTTTCACATTGTTCATCTCTCACTTAGGCCATTATCGAGCATGAATAATTATGAGTTCCTACTCTCTCTATTACATAAATCACCTAGGCGCAGCGTCTATAGAACTAATAACTGAGGAATTTTCCTTCTCAAGAATAAGTACGTAACTACCTATGCAACCCTGTTTATAAACCTCGCTCGTTCCTGAAACTTCTTGCACGCCTTGACGCCTATCACCTAGAAATCATGCCTATAGGGATTTAAGTTCCTTAATCTCGAACTGTCTAACATAAAAATCTGCTTCGCGTGCATTTGCTGACTAATTGTGGAGGCTATCTTGAGCCTTTAACTGCCTATGTGTGAGTCCAACATGTTTTGTATGTCGTGTAGTTTTGAAATTTTCTGAGCAACCTAAGTAAAGTCTAAAACCATCCAAAATAGAGGTCCAGTGCCTCATGGACCATAGGTATTGGACAGGTAGTACACGCATAAGGCACAACTTATAATTGAACTAGCGCGCTTTAGGTAACAACTTAAAGATAGTAATTGGGTAGCAGGAGATGATAGTCTGTGACCGCTAAATAAAATTAGCAACACCTCATCTCGAGGGAGTTACGAAGTATTATTTATGTTGCACGGAGTGATCCTTTAGGCTAAAATTCTTAGGGCCCCTAATCTTGTTTTCCTTTTATTTTCAAGTATTTGTACTTATTTATTCAAAGTATTTTATAATAATGAAATTTCTTATACTTCTTGCTCTCTATATATTTGTTTATCTGACTAATTCATATAATTCAAGTTCGGACGGGACACACAGTTGTGGACCTCGAAGATTTCCTAACACCTTCTTTTCGAGGTAATTTTGATCCCTTACCCGATCTTTGGTGATGCAAACTAATCAAACCTGAGTCATTTGCAAATATGTTCCCTAATGTACCTTAAATCGTTAGGTAGTGACTCTCCTACTTTAATGCCTCCTTAAAAGAGTTGTCACATGTCAAAACTCGATTTCGCGAGAAAAAGGGGCGCGACAACAAGCATATGGTACTTAGAGCCGGGCTTGTGACATTCTTTTGAGAGTGATGAACGAATCCTCCTCGAGTCATTATTTTGAACTCTTCATTTGTGAGTGGGATGAGCTTCCGGAAAGCATAGGAGGAGGAGTTTTCGATCCACAACGACTTTCATGAAAGTGCGAGCTTCGTTGATGATCAAAGTCAACCCTTGATGCTCAAGTGTCACATTAGAGCCATTTTTGCTTCAATTTTCAAATCACAGGCTTGTTAATGATTGATGAGTGTATGTGTAATTGTTGGTCCCAATAGATTTGTGTTTTGACTTAACTTAGGACAGCTGAAATATCTTTTTTCTAATGGAGATGGGAATTGCCGTAATTTTTTGAAGACAAGCAAAACTTAAGTTTGGTGGAGTTGATAAGTAGAGATTTGACCGCTTATTTGCCCTCTTTTACTTGAGTTTTAGCTCAAAAATGCTTAAAGGTATCCCAAGAACTAATGAAATGAGCTTTATTGGAGGAATATTGGGAAACAAGCCAACAAAGTGAAAATCAACTCCAAAAGGAGTCAAAATTAGACAAGGACAAAAACAGGGTAAAAATTCATAGAGTGTGGACCGCATAATTCTGTGTGCGGCCGCGAACAATGAAGAAACCCTATCAACATCAGCTTCACAGTGTGTGGACCACATAATTCTAGTGCCACCGTAGAAGAGAGGATGAGAGACTTGGAAGTTTGAGAAAGTAAGGATGTGCAGACCGTACAAGTATTGTGCCGCCACAAAAGTCAGTGTGTGACTGCATTCACTATTATGCGGATCACAGAGGAATGGATTAAGAGAACCTCGAATTGAAGTGGTGTGCACCAAAGGAATTTTATGCGGCCGTGGAAGCCAGGGTGCGACCGCAATAAATATTATGCGGATCACATAAAAAGAGATTCAGAGACTACAAAGCAAAGACATGCGGTCCGCACGATTTTTATGTGGCCGCAGAAGCCAAAGATGCGGCCGTACTAACTTTTGTGCAGTCCGCAAATTAAAGTCCAGATCCCAATTCAAGCCATGTGTGTGGCTGCACTCAGAATTATGCGGCTGCACAACCTCCGCAGGGGCATTTTTGTTAGATATTTTCAGCTTAGTGTAATTAGGACTTTTTGTCTTTTTTAGGTCAAGTTTGGTTTTGTAAGAGCACCTGTTCCGTTTTCCTTTACTGCTTTTAGTAATTTTGTACTAGATTTGTTCCCAAACACTAGATTTTCATCTCATAATCAAATATTATAGATTCTATCTTTATTTCTTCTTTAATTTATGTATTTTTCATGAGTAGCTAAATTTTTAGCCAGGGTTGTGACCCAACTCTAGTGTGGGTATTTGATGGGTGTTTAATTTAGGGCTTATTTGTGATTGGGTTAGTGATATTTAGCCTAGTTATTGCTAGAACTCAAGAAGTAATGGTTACAAACATTCATTCATACGCTTTGACTTAGTCTCTACTTGAGAAAGAGGAACTAAGTCTAGGAAAACATGGCTAACAAGGAATTGGGTGAACTCAATAAATTGATAGCCCCATATAAAGGGTTGAATCTAGAGATAGTAATACCCGACTTGAGCTAATCACTTGTATTGTGTAAATACCCATTTGGACTTGAGAAAGCCAAATAGGGAAAAATCACTCAAACTACCGAGAGGTATAGAGTGAGTACCCGGGTGTGATTGCTATATTACGACCCCAACTAATCAAACTTTCCCTAGATTTTACAACCCATTAGATAACCACCTAGTTAGAATTCATGACCCTAGACTCTTTTATCATTGAAAAACTACTCAAAACCAAAAATATTGTCCTTTACGTTTATACTTGCATACAATAGAACAAAGTAGAAATATTGTCCTTTACTTTTATACTTCCATACAATAGAACAAAGTAGAAGTAGAACATCAATCAACATTGTTGAATTGTAATTTGAGCCAAAACTTAAAATCAACCTAGATATACACCTAATCCCATATTCTAACTCTCTGTGGATTTGATCCCGACCTTTGTTGGGTTTATTATTGCATCGACTGCCTCGCTACTTAATTGTGCTGTGGATTTGGCCGAGATCTAGGACCTACCTTGTGGTCTTTGAAAAATCACCTCTCTCCAAGTTTAGAGTTCAAAATTTGACAGAATGGTAAAAAATCTGGAAATAACAACTTAAGTATTCTGCCCAGCGACACCCTTCCCAAACGCGGCTCAACCCTCACATTCACGAAGCACAAAATGCCACTGCCCAAAATCCTCTTCGTGAATGCAACATCACTCTTGTAGACGTGAAGCCTCTTACCAAGACTTCATAACGAATGCGGCCCTGCCTTCGCGGTCGCGAAGGCCAGTCTCCCAATCTTAGCTCCTTATTTGCGAACACGACTCCCTCTTCACCAATGCGAAGCACTACTGCCACAAGCCTTTGCGAACGCGGCTCACCCAGCCTGAACGTGAAGAAAAATGATCCCCACCCCAACTTCTTCATTGCGGAAGCGAGAAACCCCTCGTGAACGTGATGAGCACGAGATACCAGCATATCAGCCAAGTTTAAACATACTCCGGGTGACCTGAAACTTACCTAAGCCCTCTGGGACCCCGTCCAATCAGACCAAAAATTCTATAAACATTATATGAATCTATCCAAAGCCTCAAAACACATAGGAGATCATCACATTTAAGAATCAAAATCAAACCACAAGTTGAACTTCTCTTAAGTTCAAGAATTTATAATCCTCCAACCAAGCGTCTCATTTATGCCCATGCAACTCAGATCTCAACCAAACTTTGCACATAAGTTCCATACAACAATACCAACATATTCAATCTCGAAAGAACAATTAATGTTCGATAACATCAAAGTCAGTTACTGGTCAAACTTAACAACTCTCCAATTCTTTAAGTTGACAACATTTGACAAATAGAGCCAAAATATTTTAAGAACATCCAAAACCAAATCAGAACGTACACCAAAGTCCAAAAATTACCATATAAACCTATTGGAACCATCAAATCTTATTCCGAGGTCATTTACTCAAAAGTAGAACCTTGATGTACTCCTACAACTTAACCTTTCCAAAACCAAATGAACCATCCCCACAAGTGATAAAACATCAAATACATATACAGGAAGCATCAAATAAAGAAAACAAATTCTAATACACAAAACGGCCGATTGGTTCGTTACACAAATCATGAAGATCACAATAATTATTTAGAGTATCTCGAAAACCATAAATTATAAAATTGAGATAGACATCATTTCCTTCTTTATGTGAATATCGGGATTTTCTGATTTATGAACCATAAAACGATATGCCATACTATTTGTTGCATATCCTATGAAAACGCAATCAACTATTTTTTAGTCCAATCATTACCTTTTTGAGTGTAGGGACCTGCACTTTAGCCAAACACCCCCACACTTTAAAATATTTTAAGTTGGATTTCCTTCATCTCCATTTTTCATATGGAATGGATTGCGTTCTATTATGGGAAACTCGATTGAGTATTCGGTTAGCTGTAAGAATAGCTTCCCTAGAAGCTCTGAGGTAAACCAGAACTTATTAATAAGGCATTCATCATCTGCTTTAACATTCTACAAAATTAATCATTTTTCGCAAAGTTTTGAAGTTTACCTGGCCAAAGTTCATGCCATAAATTATTTGACTCAAGAAAGTAAGAAGAATCTGCAATTTTATTCATATTAATTGAAATTGCATTGAGTTTGAAAAGGCTCCCAGAAAGGTAACCTTTTCCTACATACATTTCATTATTACTAAATACAACCTTTTCGGAAACAAAAACAAAGTTAATTACGTTCTTGACTAGAAGTGATGTTCAGACTAAATTCTTCCGCATTTCAGGAACATTAAGGACATCATTTAGAGTGAAAATCTTGCTAGAAGTCATCTTCAAAACTATCTTGCCCGTTCCTTCAATTTTTGATGTAGCGAAATTTGCCATAAAAATTGTCTCGTCGGGTCTAGCGGGAGCATAAGAAGTAAGCAACTACTTGTTAGCACAAACATGATGAGTTGCCCCCGAATCAATCCACCATTCTCTAGGATTTCCGAAAAGGTTGCGTTGAGAAAGCATGGCACATAAATTGTCTATTACATCATTCTTCTCAATCATGTTTTCTTGGATTTTCTTCTTGTCCTTTTTTTGGCACACGACTTACAGCAGCCATGTGTCCAACCTTTCCACATTTGGGGCAATTACCTTTGAACTTTGTTACACCCCATATTTTTGTACGTGAAAGTATGCCATGAACTGTTTACACCCCAACCCGTGTCTAGTAGAATCTTGTTTATGGGTGTGTTGTGCACCATACTTATAAGCTAGAGGCTACAGGGTATTTAGGACTGTCACTCTTCCTTCTTACTCTAGATGTGTAGTAGAGATCAGTTGTAAGAATTCAATTTCCTAAACTCTATCTTCTTCGTAATACAATGATACCTACATTCAAAAAGACGGTTGGTAAGAGATATAGTTGTGGAAGAGTTGAGTCAGAGGAACTCGATTTTGCATCATGCTTAGGACGAGTAAATGTGAGGTCTTCAGCAGATCATGCGTGTACTAAAATGTGTAAGCTTCTTGATAAGGAGCGCTAAAGCATGGATATATATCCACCCATATGGTGAAAAGTAACGAGAGAATCAGAAGGTAGATACAAGTTTTAACAAGCAAAAGAAGCAAGATGAAGAAGAGTACGAGGTACTCAGTTAATGAAGATGATCATTATCTACAATTCAAGAAGAGAGATATAAGCATTTTGAGTTGCCTTCAACAGTGATAGAGGTATGTACAAATGACCACACCAAACTCAGTTATTCCATATGGGAGCTAACAGACATGGTTTAAGAGAAGGACGAGATATCAGGATCTGGCTAGGGCTAAAGTATCCCAAAATGGTGAATGGACTATTTGCGTTAGTTGAAATTTCTGAAAGATATTGCAAACGTGCCAATAGATCTCCTTGTGAGACACCCAGATAGTGCACTCTAGAATAGTACAGTTAGATATGAATTCTACATTGTTCAATTTTTTTAAATAAAGATAGGCAACCCGAAGAGCCAGTGGATGGAGAAAGGGGAGCTAAAAGCAAGAGAATATCTTGTTAAAGTTTTCAGAATAAAGTGATAGACATAAATGTTAGCGCGAAATAAGAAGAGAGTTAAGGAAGAATTATGAGTTAGATGTGATACATGGATGACAATGGTAGATAAAAAAAACGACAGTATTATAGAGTCTTTATACAAGGGAAGGAAAATACGAGAGGTAACAGGCCTTGAGGCAACAAAAAAGTATAGGTCATAAAGTAACATTCTCGTTTTGAGAAATAAGTTCGTGACTCTAGGGTGATTACTAGAAGGAAAAGTTAGACTCTAGAGTAATAGAAATCAGTATGGGATGGTAAACAAGATAAACTAAACATGCATTAGGGACTGAATTATTTGATAATACTCAGCATAATGAGAATTTCAGAGATTGCATCCCGGCGATAATATAATGGATGACAAAAGAATAATCTTTAAAGGTCATTCAGGAAGGCGTTTCCCTAAAGCAAGCAATGTGAGCAAAGTTAGGTTTAAGGGACTATGTATGCCAGTTACACTATGTGTCAGCCTTATGAGTAAGTAATTTTGTTATACTTGGTACAAAAGGATTACCGTAAGGCGAGTTAGGGTCATCGATGATGTGAAAAGATGCCAAAGATGAAGAGGTAAAACATCTATACGTAGATCATCGTAGCTCTAAATCTTAGTACTCCCCTAAAGGGGGAATATGGAGTGATGTGACATTAAGTCATAGTTAAGTGGTTCTAGTAACTATGGAATGATAAAGGAACAATACGATAAAAATGAGAAAAGGATGAGATTGCACTTATTCAAATCATGTAAATATGCTACAATTCCAGAACATTATGCAAGCACGATGTCAAGGAGGGGAAGTAAAGGTTTCGGCCAGGGATGTTATTGATAAATAAGGAGCCAGTACAAGAGGAAGGTTAAGATAAATGATATATCCCAAGAGGTATTACGCGGAATATAGATATGAGAATAGACCAACGAGTAGTTAGTAGTTGGTTCAGGAAGAGCCTAGTTATGGCTAGACAAGAGGATACAAACAAATCAACAGGTTGTGCAAGATAAACCTAGTGAACCCTAACATAGTGAATCCAGTCTTGCAGATCATAATATCGTGATCCTTGAGAAATATTCAGATAGGAGTTAGGGTAGTTAAAGGTACCATATGAGTATTACAAAAATAAATGAGAGTACCACTGGGAAGACAGTCAAAATATCAGTTGAGAAGCAACCCTACAAGCACAAGGGCATGGAAGTAAGTAACTACAGATAATTATAGGCGAGGAAAGACATCAAAAACTCCGCCGAGTATTCAGTGTAATAAGCTCGAAGCTTTACAAGAGTCAGAGGGTCTTCCCTAAGTACTACAATGAAAGACTAGCTGAGGAAATAAGGAAGAAGGTTTCAACCTAAGCACTGTGACCTGAAGAGGAAATGGTCTTGTAACAACAGTCTCACAACAACATTGTATGCACTCCATAAGAAAGTGGCACCTACCGTGGCTAATGAATGGGAAGAAGAAAAAAATCAAAAGGTGATGTTCAAGATCATATGGTTGTATGGAATTCCAATATGTGTGGGCACTAATATAAGCCAAATATTCATGCAACAAGTGGCAAAACGACCAGGAAAAGTAATTGCTTACATTTAAAGAACGTTGAGAAGGAACAAAAGGAATTATTAGATCGATAATCCAGAGTTAGTTACGTTATGAATGCACTCAATATTTCAGAGTATATTCCATGCAGCATAGATGTTGCAATCATACATCCATAGAAGACTCCGATATAAGTTAAAAGAAAGAATTGAGTCCAGGTTATAGACAAAGGATTTAACAAATACCAAGAGACGCAGATCGGAAGGCAACTTAAGCCTGCATAAAGGCTGATCAGAAGGAAGAGGAAACTAAAGAGTTACATCAACGAAGTAAATCAGGAGTCTGATTATTAGACCCAGAAAATTATAGAAATCGTGATTGAGAACATAGCAGAATCACTCTTAATACCAGAGGAAGAAGAGAGATAATACAACAACCATACTCTATAATGGCTCTACGATAAAGCCACTTAGAAGAGTACCAGCCTCATAAGAAGTCAGTATGAAGCTCCCACAAGATTGTGTATGCACCAGAGGTGCAAGTATTATAATCGAGCTTCATGTTGTGGATATGAATTATACCTCTGTGGAAGGAAGGTCATGAAAGATATAGAAGAATGTGAGGCGATGTTTTAAGGCAAGTAAGGTAAAGGTGAAAAACGTACGAGATACTCAACTGCAGAATGTTGTGAATGATCCATACTTCAGATAGAAGTTTAGAAGCACTGGGATTCAGTGTCCAGGAATGATAGAGGAATCATCAGTGGCATATCTTCCAACGTATGGTTTCTAAGTATCGAGAGGTCTGGGTAAGAGAGTAAAGAAGCGTTAGAGACGATGTGATGTCTCACTTGATGTTCTAAGATAACACAAGGAAATCTATGGTGCGAGCAAGTTGAAGGAAGATTGCGAGTAATATAAATAGATATGTGTAGGTCGCAAGATAAAGTTTGGTAAAGAGACAAGATTTAAGGAAGACTGGAGTAAGGATAACTATGGGAGAATAAAAAGGTGATGAGAATATATAAGTCCTTAGGATTAAACCCATAAAAATAAGGGAGTTATTGGTCTCTCTAAGTTATAGAAAAGTCAGTATAGCCTGAATGAACTCAAATGAGTCTAAGACTAATAGCATTTGGAAGAGATGGAATGTTGCCCCTGTAATAGAATGAGGGTGTAATTGTGATAGATAAAAGATGACATTTGGGCCTTCTATTGAGTAATGATTTGAAGAAAAAAAAAAGGATTTCATGGACGGCACGGGATTAGAATACCCCCACCCATAAGATGAATCATGTTGGGATACTATGAAATACAGTTATTGAAGTAAAATATAATATTGCCCCTAGGTGGATTAGGCCAGTCACTTCAGATATCCCCCGATGAGACGTAAGCCCTAGAGATTACGTAAGAGGATTCAAGTTATCAGTGGTAAATTGTAGATCAAAATTGAGGTGAATCAACAAATGATGGATAAAAGTTACAAAGTATGCTATGATATTAGGCCGTCATTCTTAAGATGAACAGTAACGATGAAGCATTAAAGGACTTATATTTATACATATGGGATAAGCATTTTGGTAGCAGACCTCAGTAACGATAAATAAAAATAAGAATTATGGTATAGTATGGCCTAATTAGATGCAGTAAAGCTAATGACGCCCAGAAGGACAACTTTTCATAATTCTGTATATGTTCACAAAGTGAGTCTTAGAGATTGGCTAAAAGTTGGAGGAAGGAGAAGAGAAGAATCGCATAGACGCACATACAAGGTTAGAGTCTTATAGGTTGCAGGATAAAATGTAGCAACAATTACAAGATTGGAAAGATTCCGACCACAAGTTATGGTGTGAGACAAAGACCTAAAAGGGGGGGGGGGGGGGGGGGGAGGGGGAGAAAGCCCTGGACTTTGGATTTATTTAAGGAACAGTTGCCTAAATGGCAATGAGAGTATTAAAGTATTTGTAAGAGCTATGGGTTATGAGAATGTTAAGTGAATCAGCCAACATTCAAGGACGAATGTTCCAAAGTGGGGAATGATGTTACAACCCATGTTTTCGTACATGAAAGTATGCCATAAGTAAATTGATATAAACTTGGAAATGACATCCGCATTTTCGTTCGTTAAAGTTTCATCGTAAGTTAATTGGCGTAAGATTGGGAATGAGATTATTTCGAGGTTATAAGTATTATGCTATTTCAAACAAGAGATAAGTAAATCCGTGAAGGTGAGAGGGTAAGCGAATTGAAGAAATGAGTTTCATCGAAGTTTGACATTTTGAGATAAAATACATTCCAAGATATAATACCCCATAATTATGGACTACTTCCATACAAGGTACCACATGACCATTAAAATAATATGTATAAAGTGTGTTGCAAGTGAGTAGTATTTTAAGTAATTTGAGATAATTCTTAGTTATGTGGTTAATTGGTTAATTATTACTCAGTGAAAGATTAACAAGTTAATTAAAAGATTAGGGGATAATTAATGATAATCTTGGATAATTGTAAAGAGCCCCCAACGCGGAAGCAAGATATATCAATCATGTGACTCTTAAGTTCACATAAAAATGTGGCTCATTTTGAAGACTTTGTGGTCAAGTCATCCCTATCAAGTGGGGCCCACAAAAGCCAACAATTTTAAGAGATTCCTTACCTTATTAAGGTATGATTCTAGGTGTTCCAAGTGACGGGTGAAGATTTAATAAAATTTCACACAAAGTTATACAGTGTAATAGCAATGAGATTTGCAATTATAAGAGAGCCCTATATAATATTTCTCAAGAACATCATACATATCTCTCCTTACTTCGGTCCGTCGTTACGTGTTTTGTCACAATTGGTCTTGTGTTAGAGGAATTTTCAAGAGAATCGTCTAACGTATTTTAAGGCTATCCCTTCTTTCCTTTTGGCATATCCATACGATACAAACAAAATGAGCAAATGCACAACATTCATAAATAACTCTATTCATAGAAATACTAGAGGTACCTACGTTTTTGATTTCCCCATGTATCTTATTATTCTATCATCTGTTCATGGGTATAAGAAAATATGTAAGTTGATGAAGTTTATTCATGATATTAATCAAAGGCATAATGATCTTATGACGTTTCGAGAGATTTTATTGACGTACTTCTCATGCATTGCATTCGTTTATACATGTATATTGACCCATGACCAGATGGCGTTATCTACACGTATATTATATGTATATGAGATTTGGGAAAAGGTTACGACGTTATATACACACCACCACCTGATCAGCTGATATACATTGATGATTTGCCCACAGTGGCCGGGATGGTATGATGGGATGCTCTTTTAGAGGCTTGATGATGTTATGTATTGCATGGTATGATATTTATATGCATATGCATGGCATTATAAATATTAGTGATTCACAGAGTTTTTTAGACTTACATGTTGAGTCTTTTACTCCATGTTTCTCCTATGTCTATTATTTACTGATTTTCATTACATACATACTACTCGGTACATTATTTGTAATGACGTACCTTTTGCCTGGGGACACTGCATTTCATGCCCGCATGTCCCGATAGACAGGTCAAGAGTCCTCCAAGCAGGCTATCAGCTCAGCGGAAGGTATAGGTGCGCTCCACTTGGATGTGTATTGATTAGTGTGGCGGGGCTCTATCCCAACCTTTATGGTATTTATCTACTCTTAGAGGCTTGTAGACATATGTCATGTACGTGAGAGATTATATGGCATTGTCGGCCTATGTTTAGTATATGAGTGATCATTTTGGTCTTATTCCATATATCATATGTATAAGTTTGTATTACATTTTGGGGTGTCCTATAATGAGTATTTCTTCATGTTTCATTCTAGTTATCTCACGACAACCTTTCCATCTCATTTAACTCTAATAGTATAATACGAAAAGATACGTTACGTTGGTATTCGGTTGAGTAAGGTATCGGGTGACCGTCGCGGCCCATCAGTTTGGGTCGTGAAAAACTTCTTGTTGCTTGGGTAATTCTTTGGACTAGACATCTTCTTTCTATTTTTTCTCGTTGAAGCTTCCTCAATAACATTTTCACCCATTATTGTTGAATTTCCACGAGACTTCTTTTTCTGCAACCTTGTTGTCCTCTTCAATCCGTGGGCGAACATTAAGGTCTTCCAACGTCATCTCCTTGCGCTTATGTTTCATGTAGTTTTTTAAGTCCTTCCACATTGGAGGCAACTTTTCAATAAATGCCGCAACTTGAAACGCTTTATTTATGACCATACCTACAATCATAAATTTAGAGTTAATAATATAATCACTATCTTTAAAAAATATTGATTCAATTTATACCTTCGGCAAGGTTTTCATGAAAGATGACTTGCAGTTCTTGAACATCAGTTATGACACACTTATTATCAACCATTTTTGTAACGACTCGGCCGGTTGTCTTGAGAGTTATAGCCCCGATCCCATATTTAATATTTTCTCAGTATCTCTTTCTGCTTATGTGTCTTTCCGGGAGGTGTTGGTTGTGGTTTCAGAGTGTTTTGGGACACTTAGTCCCTAAAACGGAAGCTTAAGTCTTAGAACTTTGACCGTAGTCAGACTGTGTGAAGATGACTCCAGAATAGCGTTTCGTCAGTTTAGCTAGCTCCGTTGGGTGATTTAAGACTTAGGGGTGTGTCCGGATTGTGTTTTGGAGGTCTATGGCTTATTTATGATTGAAATTGGCGAAAGTCAAAATTTTAGAGATTTTAACCAGTAATGGACTTTTTGATATCGTGGTTGGATTCCGAATCCGAAAGATGGAGTAGGTCCGTAAAGTTGAATATGACTCATCTGCAAAATTTGGGGTCAATCGAACATAGTTTGATAGGTTTCAGCATCAGTTGTAGAAATTGGAAGTTTCAAGTTCATTAAATTTGAATCGGTGGGTGATTTGTTTTTTAACGTTGTTTGATATGATTCGAGGGTTCGACTAAGTTCGTATGGTGATTTAAGACTTGTTGGCATATTTAGTTATCCTGTTAGCCTAGGATAGCATGCTATGTGTCTTAATTGCTTAACTGAACTCTTTGCAGCATGCTTAGTGAATTCCCGCTTCTTTTCTTGACTTGTACTTAGTCTAAACTGTAGATTCTCTTGATGTACCTGTTATCTTCATTTGTCTAAGCTTTGTATTTACTTTGGGACTATTGGGCGGTATCACGGGAGATCTCCCTGCTTATTTACTTTTGGGACTACGGGATAGTATCCCGGGAGATCCCCCTGCACATTTATTTTTGAGACTACGAGGTGGTACCTAGGGAGTTCTCCTTGTACATTTATTTTTGAGACTACGAGGAAGTACCTCGGGAGTTCTCCATGCATAATTACTTTTGGGACTATGAGACGGTATCTTGGGAGATACCCTGTTGTTATCCACGTGTGTTGTACTGTTATTTTATTGTGTTTTCTTTTGTGAACTCCAGCCTCTTATTATACTATTATATTCACCTGCCTTATTTATTTTGATATTATACTATCAAAATTTTAGAGATTTTGACTAGTAATGGACTTTTTGGTATCGTGGTTGGATTCTGAATCCGAAAGATGGAGTAGGTCTGTAAGGTTGAATATGACTCGTCTGCAAAATTTGGGGTCAATCGAACATATTTTGATAGGTTTCAGCATTGGTTGTAGAAATTTTAAGTTTCAAGTTTATTAAGTTTGAATCGGAGGGTGATTTGTATTTTTAACGTTATTTGATGTGATTCGATGGTTCGACTAAGTTTGTATGGTGATTTGGGACTTGTTGGCATATTTAGTTATCATGTTAGCCTAGGATAGCATGCTATGTGTCTTAATTGCTTAACTGAACTCTTTGCAGCATGCTTAGTGAATTCCCCCTTCTTTTCTTGACTTGTACTTAGTCTAAACTGTAGATTCTCTTGATGTACATGTTTTCTTCATTTATCTAACCTTTGTATTTACTTTGGGACTATGGGGCTGTATCACGGGAGATCTCCCTGCTTATTTACTTTTGGGACTACGGGACAGTATCCCGGGAGATCCCCCTGCACAATTATTTTTGAAACTACGAGGCGGTACCTAGGGAGTTCTCCTTGTACATTTACTTTTGAGACTACGAGGAAGTACCTCGGGAGTTCTCCATGCATATTTACTTTTGGGACTATCAGACGGTATCTAGGGAGATACCCTGTTGTTATCCATGTGTGTTGTACTGTTATTTTATTGTGTTATCTTTTGTTGAACTCCAGCCTCTTATTATACTATTATATTCACCTGCCTTATTTATTATACACCAGTGGGCTTGACATGACTTCCTAACTACTCGACCGAGGTTAGACTTGGCCCTTACTTGGTACCGTTATGGTGCACTTATGCTACTTTTTTGCACATGTTTTGTGGTAAGATCCTAGTGTTCATTGTCAGCCGCATTATCAGTGAGCTGAGACAACTTTGGAGACTTCAAGGTATATCTGTCGTGTATGTAGACCTTGGAGTCCCCCTCTATCATTCCCCATGTCAAACACTTCATGTATTTTATTTTTATTAGACTCTGGTGTTCACAGATGCTATTTTCGTTCTGTAGCTTGTGACTTAAGATGTTCCGGGTTTTGTGAAGACTATGTACGTCTAGTATCTTGGTTATTATACATGTCGAGTGGAATTATTATTGGTTATTTAGTATCTATACCAATTAGTTGTTTAGTTTTGCTTCTATTATTGATATTTCAGCAATTTGTTAGGCTTACCTAGTCGTAGAGAATAGTTTCCATCACGACGTGTTCCGGAGGGACACTTGGGTCGTGACAAGTTGGTATCAGAGCTCTAGTTTCACAGGTGTCGTGAATCACAAGCCGGTTTATTAGAGTTCTCGCGGATCGATGCAGAGACGTCTGTACCTATCTTCGGGAGGCTATGGAACAGTTAGGAAAAATTATACTTCTGTGATTCCTTGTCGTGCGAAATTTGTTGACATCAAATTATAAACTTCTATGTTATATTCTTTCTCATAGATTGTAAGGACCCGTACCGAAGGATCTGATGACCAGGCACCTGCGCCCCCTGCTAGAGCCACAAGAGGCCGGGGCCAGGTTAGAGGACGACCACGCGGTGTAGCGAGAGCACCCACGCAAGCTGCGATAGAGAAGCCCCCAGCAGCTTCAGGGTAGGCACCTGAGGTGCCTATTGATGCACCAGCTCTCAAGGAGACTATAGTCCAGTTCATGAGCATGTTCGGCACCTTAGCTTAGACTGAATTGATCCCACTAGCTTCTACAACATCTCGGGCCGGGGGAGGGTCATAGACTCCCGCATCCCGTACTCTTAAATATAGGGTCTAGGTTGACTTGGCCCTAAAGTTTATCCGTATGAAGCCGGTAGCTCCGGTACAACAATCTGAGGCGGAGCAGCTCAGAATTGAGAGGTACAAGAAGTACCACCCACCTGCCATCAACGGATTGGATAAAAATGATACATAGGGTTTTCTGGAGGAGCGTCACTATATTCTCTGTACTATGCGCGTAGCAGAGATGAGTAGAGTTTCTTTTACCACATTCTAGCTTAGAGGAGCAACCTATCAGTTGTGGCGTGCTTATGAGTTGAGTAGTCTGGCAAAGGCAACTTCACTTACATGGAATCAGTTCTCGGACATATGTCTGAGAGAGTATGTAGCTCAAGACTTAGGGACTCATGGCATGCAAAGTTTGAGCAGCTACGCCCGGGTGCTATGAATGTGTTAGAGTATACATTCTGCTTCAGTGATTTGGCCCGACATGCTACAACCTTGGTAGACACAGTTCGAGAGAGGGATCATCATTTTATTGAGGGACTTCACCCTAGTATCCGGATCAGTATGGCCAGGGAGTTATAGATGGATATTTCTTATTGGAAGGTTGTGAGTATTGCCAGGGGATCAGAGGGCATGCTCGCCCGAGATAGAGAGTAGAGGTAGGTCAAGAGGTCTCGAGAGTGTGGCAGTTATAGTGGTACTCGTGCCCCAACTACAGTTCGACATGGTAGTGGTTATGTGAGTCGCCTCGTTCATTAAGCTCTTTAAGCCTCCAGTGGTGTTTAATCCCCTTCAAAGCCCTAGGATCCTTATTATGCACCGCCAGTATCTAGTGTGCCTCATGCTCGGGGTGCTTTTAGCGGCCAGTACAGTAGACCTAGCCCGAGTCAACCACAACAGCCACGTCCTCTGAGGGGTTGTTTTGAGTATGGCGACACTCCTCAAATGGTATGGGATCGCCCAACACTCAGTAGGGGTGCACCTCCACAGACTTCTCAGCCACCGCGTCCTCAGGCTATGATTCCAGACCAACTAACATCCTACCTACTAAGCCAGCTTATGTGGAGGTCAGGAAGGTCATTGTCGCCCTAAAGGGAAAGATCATGCCATATATTATGCTCTTCCAGCTCGTACAGAGGCAATTTCTTCCTACTCTATCATTACAAGTATTGTTCTGGTCTGTCATCGAGATGCATCATTATTATTTGACCCAGGCTCTACATATTCATATGTTTCCTCTTATTTTGCCCCGTATTTGGGCGTATCTCGGGATTCTTTGAGTTCCCTTATTTATGCGTCTACTCCTATGGGGGATTCTGTTGTTTTGGACATTGTTTATTGGTCGTGTTTTATTGATTTTAGTGGTTTTTAAGACCAGAGCTATTTTTTATTATTCATCATGGTAGACTTTGAGGTTATCTTGGGAATGGATTGGTTGTCGCCCCATTATGCTATTATTGATTGTCACGCTAAGATCGGGACGCTGGTTGTGCTAGGTATACCGGGATTGGAGTGGAGGGGTACATTAGAGTATACTCCCAACAGAGTTATTTCATTTCTTAAAGCTCAACGAATGGTTGAGAAAGGGTGTGACGCGTATCTACCTTATGTAAGATATGTTAGTATTGATACCCCTACAGTTGGGTCCGCTCCAATAGTTAGGGGCTTTCCATATGTGCTTCCAGCTGATCTTTCGGGCATGCCGCCCGACAGAGATATTTATTTTTGCATTGATTTGTTGATGGGCACTCAGCCCATCTCTATTCCTCCATATCATATGGCTTCTCCCGAGTTGAAGGAGTTGAAGGAGCACTTACAAGAGTTTCTTGATAAGGGCTTCATTCGGCCCACTATGTCACCTTGGGGTGCTCCAGTCTTATTTTTGAAGAAAAAGGATGGTTCGATGCGTATGTGCATTGATTATCGCTAACTGAACAAAGTTACATTGAAGAACATATTTCTATTGCTTCGTATTGATGACTTATTTGATCAGTTACAGAGTGCCATGGTGTTTTCCAAGATTGACATACGTTCATGCTATCATAAATTGAAGATTCAGGAGCCAGATATCCCAAAGACCGCATTCAGGACTCGGTATGGCCACTACGAGTTCCTTGTTATGTCTTTTGGGCTGACTAATTCCCCAACAACTTTTATGCACTTGATGCATAGTGTGTTCTGGCCTTATCTTGACTCCTTCATCATCGTGTTTATTGATGACATTCTGTTGTATTCCAAGACTCGGGAGGATCATAAGCAACACCTGAGGACTGTGTTTCAGATTTTTAGACAAAAGAAGTTATATGCAAAATTTTCAAAGTGTGAGTTTTTGCTAGACTCAGTGGCATTCGTGGGTCATGTAGTATCGAGTGATGGGATGAATGTAGATCCAAAGAAGGTGGAAGTAGTGCAGAATTGGTCTAGATCGTTATAAGCTACGGAGATCCCGAGTTTTCTTGGTTTGGCGGGGTATTATAATCGTTTTGTAGAGGGGTTCTCATCTAGTGCAGCACCTATGACCAGGCTGACCTAGAAGGGTGTTTCGTTCAAGTGGACAAAGGAGTGTGAGGCTTGCTTTCAGAAGCTCAAGTAATCTTTGACTAGAGCCATAGTATTCGTATTGCCTACAGGATCAGTGTTTTATACCGTATATTGTGATGCATCGCGGATTGGTCTTGGCGCGGTGTTGATGCAGGATGGTAGGGTGATTGCTTACGCGTCCAGACAACTGAAGGTGCATGAAAAGAACTATCATGTCCACGACCTTGAGTTAGCAGTTAGTGTTCATGCCTTGAAGATTTGGTGGCACTATTTGTACGATGTTCCTTGTGAGATTTACACCGATCATCGGAGTTTACAATATCTGTTCAAGCAAACAGATCTTAACTTACATCAGGTGAGGTGGTTGAAGCTACTTAAGGACTATGATATCACTATTTTGTACCATCCGGGGAAGGCCAATATGGTGGCCAATGCTTTGAGTCGCGGGCGGAGAGTTTAAGGAGTTTAGCATATCTACCACCATCAGAGAGGCCATTGGCGTTGGATGTTCAGGCCTTAGCCAACGAGTTTGTGAGATTGGATATTTCTGATCCGAGTCGAGTGTTGGCTTGTGTGGCCTCTCGGTCTTCTCTTTATGATCGTATCAGGGAGCATCAGTATGATGACTCTTATCTACTTGTCCTTAAGGACACGGTCCAGCACGGTGATGCCACAAAGATCACTATTAGGGATGATGGTGCATTGAGGATGCATGGCTGGCTATGTGTGCCCAATATAGATGGTTTGCGTGAGTTGATTCTTGAGGAGGCTCATAGCTCTGTGTACTCCATTCATACGTATGCCACGAAGATATATCAGGACTTGAGGCAGCATTACTGGTGGAAGAGGATGAATAAGGACATAGTGGAGTATGTGGCTCAATGTCCAAATTGCAAGAAGGTGAAGTATGAGCATCAGCAGCCGGGTGGGTTGCTTCAGAAGGTAAAGATTCCGGAGTGGAAATGGGAGCGGATCACTATGGATTTCATTGTTGAACTCCCACAGACTCAGCGAAGATTTGATGAAGTTAGGGTGATTGTGGATAGGTTGACCAAGTCAACTCATTTAATTCCTGTGATGAATATCTATTCTTCCGAGCAGCTGGCTCAAATTTATATCCGCGAGATCGTCAGGCTTCATGGCGTATAGGTAACTATCATCTCTGACCGGGGTGCACAGTTTACATCACCGTTCTGGAGGGCCCTACATCATGAGTTGGGTACTCGAGTGGAGCTGAGCAAAACATTTCACCCTGAAACGGACGAAAAATCAGAGTGCACTATTTAGATATTAGGAGATATGCTTCGTGCGTGTGTGATAGATTTTGGAGGTTCGTTTGATGGAGTGGCACCAGATGATGTTCTATATGGTAGGAAGTATCGGTCTCTAGTTGGTTGTTTCGAGCCGTGCGAGGCTAGATTATTGGGTACAGACTTGGTTCAGGACGCCTTAGATAAGGTGAACGTGATTCAGGATCGACATTGCACAACCTATTCCAGGCAGAAGAGTTATGCGGGCCGGAAGGTTCGCGATGTTGTATTCATGATTGGAGAGTAGTCCTTGCTCCGGGTTTCGCCTATGAAGGGAGTTGTGAGGTTCGGGAAGATGAGAAAGCTGAGCCCGAGGTTCATTGGTCCCTTTGAGGTGTTGCGGCGAGTTGGGGAGGTTTCTCATGAGATAGCCTTACCTCCTAGTCTAGAAGGAGTTCATCTGGTGTTCCACATTTCTATGCTCTATAAATATCACGGTCATCCATCTCATGTGTTGGATTTCAGCTCAGTCCAGTTGGACAAGGATCTATCTTATGTTGAGGAGCCAATGACTATTTTGGACAGGCGGGTCAGAAAGCTAAGGTCAAAGAATATTGCTTTAGTGAAGATTCAGTGGAGGGGTCAGTCGATCGAGGAGGTCACTGGGGATACCGATCATGATATGCGCAGCCATTATCCTCATCTTTTCACCACTTCAGGTATATCTCTATACTCGTTCAAGGACGAATGATTGTTTTAAGAGGGGGAAGATGTAACGATTTGGCCGGTTTGTTTTGAGAGTTATAGCCCCGATCCCCTGTTTATTTTTTTCCCCATGTTTCTTTCTACTTAGTCTTGTCGGGAGGTGTAGGTTGTGGTTTTGGAATGTTTTGGGACAGTAAGTCCCTAAAACAGAAGCTTAAGTCTTAGGATTTTTACCATAGTTAGAACTGTGTGAAGATGACTACGGAATGGAATTTCGTCGGTTCTGTTAGCTCCGTTGGGTATTTTAGACTTAGGGGCGTGTCCGGATTGTGTTTTGAAGGTCCGTAGCTTATTTAGGCTTGAAATGGCGAAAGTCAAAATATTAGAGATTTTGAACGATAGTGGACTTTTTGATATCGCTGTCTGATTTTGATTTCGGAAGATGGAGTAGGTCCGTAAGGTTGAGTATGACTTTTCTGCAAAATTTGGGGTCAATCGAACGTAGTTTGATAGGTTTCAGCATCGGTTGTAGAAATTGGAAGTTTCAAGTTTATTAAGTTTGAATTGGAGGGTGATTTGTGTTTTTAACGTATTTTGATGTGATTCTAGGGCTCAACTAAGTTTGTATGGTGTTTTAGGACTTGTTGGTATATTTGGTTGAGGTCTCGGGGGCCTAAGGTTGAATCTGGGTGGTTAACTAATCATTTGGAATTGTGTTGGAATGGTTGAAGCTTGTTGCACCTGGAGTAATCACACATGTGCACTTTCGGCCGCAGGTACAGCGCACAGAAGAGGCCATTGAGCCGTAGAAGCGCTTATGGGCCTGCCCAGCTGGGACTGCAGGTGCGGCCAGAATTTCGCAGGAGCGGACTCGTAGGAGCGGTAGAGGAGTGCAGAAGAGTGCGCGCAGAAGTGGCCCTTCTTCGCAGAAATAGAATTTGAGGACTTAAGTGAAGTCCGCACCTGTGAGGTTGTTTCCGCATGTGTGGAACCGCGGATGCGTTGGATTCCTTGCAGAAGTGAGATTACAAAGCAGAAAAGAGAAATTTTGAGGGTTTGATTCCCATTTTAATTTTGGTACTTTGAGAGCTTAATGTGAGGCGTTTTTTTCGAGGCTTCTTCAAGAAGATTGTTGGGCTAAAGGATTGTAACTCGGATTGGGCTATATTTCATGAATCTATTTATATTTTCATCATCTAACTAAAATTTCGAGTTTTGGAAAGAGATTTGAGGTCGGATTTGAGTAATTCTTGTATGGTTAAACTGGTGAGTGAATGGGTGTTCATATTTTTTAACAATTCTTGTATGGTGAGTGAAAGAGATTTGAGGTCAGAGGATGTTGCGCACTGTTGGGATTTTGGCGACCAGTGGGGTCTCATTTGCTACTTTTTAGTTTTCTGGTGCTGCTTTCACTTGGTGAGAGTCCTTTGAGAGGTGTAGGCCTGTTGGTTTAGCACCCCTCACCTGGAAGCAATTCTCCACTATCTTCTTGGAGAAGTATGTACCCCAGCCTCACAGGGAGGAGCAGCGCAGGCGTTTTGAGCAGCTACATCAGGGGGATCTATCAGTGACACAACATGAGATGCGGTTTTTGGAGTTGGATCTTCATGCCACCGAGCTGGTCCCTTCTGATAGGTAGAGTATTAGGAGGTTCGTCGATCGCCTCACTTATTAGCTCCACCTTTTTATGACTCGGGAGAGAGTATTAGGTGCTACCATCGAGCATGTTGTTGATATTGCTAGAGATATTGAGTCAGTTCGCTGCCCGGAGCGGGTAGAGAGGGAGGCCAAAAGGCCTCATAGGTCATTTGGTTCTAGTGGTGCTCCTTCCAGGGGGGGCAGTTTCAGCATGGTAGAGCCCATTCATTCAGGCATCCTCGGTCACGTTGCCCAGCCTATAGTGGTGCATCTTTGGGGCATAGTCCCCGCAGTTCACAGACAGAACATTCTTCTTTTGGTACCCTTCCAGCCTAGAGCACAGCTCGAGCACCATCAGTTCAGGGTTCTTCTATGCATGGTTCTCCTAGTGGCCATTCTGGTGACAGGGGTTCTTTTAATCTCCGTCTCCAGCTCTAGGGAGTTGTTATGAGTATGGAGAGTTCGGGCATATGAGGAGGCAGTGTCCTCATCTTCTTGGAGGCTCATCTCAGCTGAGGAGCCAGCCTTCGCCTTCAGCTCTAGTTATTTCACCACCCACCAGGCAGCAAGGGGTGTTAGTTAGTCATCTAGAGGCCGCCCTAGAGAGGGAGGTCGAGCAGGTGGAGGTCAGGCCCGTATGTATGCTTTTTCAGCTAGGCCATATGCTATGGTCTCCGATGCGGTGATCAAAGGTATTGTCTTAGTCTGTTGCCGAGATGCTTTCGCTTTGTTTGACCCTGGTTCTACATATTCCTATGCTTCTTCATATTTTTCCCATTTTCTAGATATGCCCCGTGAGTCTTTAGTTATATTTGTTTATATGTCGACTCTGGTGGGCGATATTATTGTTGTGGACCGTGTGTATCAGTCTTGTGTGATATCTATTGAGGATCTAGAGACCTGAGTGGACCTACTGTTTCTCAGCATGGTCGATTTTGATGTGATATTGGGCATGGACTGGTTATCTCCGTGTCATGCTGTTCTTGATTGTCATGCTAAGACCGTGACCTTAGCTATGCCAGGATGTCCGAGGGTTGAGTGGAGAGATTCTTCTGATTTTGTGCCTAGTAGGGTGATTTCCTAGCTGAAGGTTTAGCGTATGGTTTAGAAGGGATGTTTATCGTATGGATTTTGTGATGGACATCAATGGTGATACTCCCACTATTGATTCGGTTCCTGTGGTCCGTGACTTTCTGAACGTGTTTCCTACAAACCTGCCAGGCATGCCACCTGACAGGGACATTAATTTTGGTATTGACTTAGCGCCAGGCACTCAGCCTATTTCTGTTCCACCTTATCGCATGGGACCAACAGAGCTAAAGGAATTAAAGGAGCAGCTTCAGGAACTCCTAGATAAGGGGTTCATTCATCCTAGTGTGTCACCTTGGGGTGCACCAGTGTTGTTTGTAAAGTCGAAGGATGGTTCTATGCGTTTGTCTATTGATTATCGACAGCTGAACATAGTTACGGTGAAGAACCGGTATCCCTTGCCTCGTATAGATGACTTGTTTGATCAGTTGCAGGGTGCCAGGGTATTTTGCAAGATTGACTTGCGTTCCAGCTATCATCAGTTGAAGATTCGGGGGCCAGACATATCGAAGACTGGTTTCAGGACTATATATGGTCATTATGTGTTTCTGGTTATGTCTTTCGGGCTGACCAATGCCCCAGCAACCTTTATGCACTTGATGCACAGTGTAT
Organism: Nicotiana knightiana; assembly: GCA_005239525.1. NCBI lineage: Eukaryota > Viridiplantae > Streptophyta > Magnoliopsida > Solanales > Solanaceae > Nicotiana > Nicotiana knightiana. The sequence goes on from ML422561.1 coordinate 160,141, forward strand.
TCCGACCTTATCTGGATTCTTTTGTCATTATGTTTATTGACGATATCTTGGTGTATTCCCGATCTCGGGAGGATCATGAGCAGCATTTAAGAGTTGTGCTTCAGACCTTGAGAGAGAAGAGATTGTATGCAAAAGATTCAAAGTGTGAGTTCTGGCTTGATTCAGTAGCATTCTTGGGGCACATGCTGTCCAGTGAGGGTATTCGGGCAGATTCGAAGAAGGTAGAGGTGGTGTAGTGCTCGCCTAGATCGGCATCAGCTACCGCGATCCGCAATTTCTTTGGTTTGGCAGGGTACTATCGCCGATTCTAAGAGGGATTTTCATTTATTGCAGCACTTATGACCAGACTGACCCAGAAGGGTGCTCAGTTCAGGTGGACTGGGGAGTGTGAGGAGAGCTTTCATAAGCTCAAGTCAACTTTGACTACAACTCCGGTGTTGGTTTTGACTACGCGTTCAGGCTCTTATGCAGTTTACTGCGATGCAGCTATTGTCCACACCTTGAAGAATTGGCGTCATTATTTATATGGAGTGCACTGTGAGATTATCACTGATCACTGTAGTTTGCAGCATCTGCTTAAGCAGAAGGATCTGAATTAGCGTCAGAGGAGATGGTTGGAGCTTCTCAAGGATTATGACCTCAGTATTTTATATCATCCGGGGAAGGAAAATGTAGTGGTCGATGCCCTGATCGTAGAGTGGAGAGTTTAGGGAGTCTAGCCTACCTTCCAGTAGCAGAGCGACCTTTAGCACTTGATGTTCAGGATTTAGCGGACCAGTTGGTGAGATTGGACTTACGAGAGCCCCCGCGGGTATTGGCTTGTGTAGCCTCCGCGTATTCTCTTTATGATCGGATTAGAGCACGCAAATACGATGACCCACACTTGCAGGTTCTTCAAGACATGGTCTGTCGCGGTGATGCCAGAGATGTGGATATTGGTGATGATGGGGTCATGAGGATGGAGGGCCGAATTTACTTGCCCAATATGGATGGACTTCGAGATTTGATTCTAGATGAGGACCATAGTTCGCGGTATTCCATCCATCCGGGTGCCGCAAATATGTATCATGATCTTAGACAACATTATTGGTGGAGGCGGATGAAAAAAGATATTGTTGAGTTTGTGGCTCGGTGTCTCAACTGCCAGCAGGTCAAGTATGAGCACCAGAGACCAGGTGGATTACTTCAGAGATTAGATATTCCGGAGTGAAAGCGGGAGCGAATCACCTTGGACTTCATAGTTGGACTTCTACGGACTTCGAGGAGGTTTGATGCTATATGGGTTATTGTGGATCGACTGACTAAGTCCGCGCACTTCATTCCTATTGGTATTACTTATTCTTCGGAGTGGTTAGCTGAGATTTATATCAGGGAGATTGTCCGATTGCTTGGGGTTCTAGTTTCTATCATTTATGACAGAGGTACTCAGTTCACCTCTCAGTTTTGGAGAGGCATACAGAGAAAATTGGGTACTCAGGTTGAGTTGATCACATTATTTCATCCTCAGACCGACGGGCAGTCGGAGCGTAGTATTCAGATTTTGGAGGATATGTTACATGCTGGTGTCATTGATTTTGGGGGTTCATGTGACCAGTTTCTGCCACTCGCGGAGTTTTCTTATAATAATAGTTATCAGTTGAGTATCCAGATGGTTCCATATGAGGCTTTATATGGTAGGAGTTTCAGATCTCCAGTTGGTTGGTTTGAGCTGAGCGAGGCTAGGCTATTGGGCACAGACTTGGTTCAGGATGCATTGGGTAAGGAGAAGTTGATTCAGGAGCGGCTTCGCACAGCGCAGTCTAGGCGGAGGAGTTATGCGGACCAAATGGTCCAAGACTGTCTTTCATGTTTGGGGAGAAAGTGTTGCTGAAGGTGTCACCCATGAAGGGTGTTATGAGGTTCGAGAAGAGGGGAAAGTTGAGTCCCCAGCTTATTGGTCCTTTTGAGGTGCTTCATTGGATTGGGGAGGTGGCTTATAGGTTTGCCATGCCTCCCAGCTTATCGAGTATTCATCAAGTGTTCCTTGTTTCAATGCTCCGGAAGTATGTTGGTGACCCGTCTCATGTTTTGGACTTCAACACGGTTCAACTCGATGGTGATAGGTCAGATGATGTAGAGCCAGTGGCTATTTTTGGGTCGTCAGGTCAGAAAGCTAAGGTCTAAGGATATAACTTCAGTGAATGTTCAGTGGAGAGGACAACCGGTTGAGCATGCCACATGGGAGACCGAGCGGGAGATGCGGAGCAGATATAATCACTTATTCAAGACTCCAGGTATGTTTCTAGACCCGTTCAAGGACGAACGTTTGTTTAAGAAGGGGAGAACGTAACGACCCGGCCGGTCGTTCCGTGAGATTAGCCAAGTTTCCCCCGTTTCTGCTTTATAAATGTTTCTTAGCCTATTTATGTTGTGTTGGGTCGGTTGGTTCGGGTTCGGAGTGGTCGTGGTGAGAACTGAGACACTTAGTCTCTTAAATTAGCTTAAAAGTTCAGAAAGTCAAGTGGGAGTTGACTAATTGGCAAATGACCCCGAAATGTGGATTTTATGGCTCGAATATCTTTGTTAGGTGATTTGGGACTTAGGAGTGTCTTCATAATGAAGTTTTCATATTTGGTGTCGAATCAGGCTTGAATTGGCAAAAATTAGTTTTTGGCGATTTCTGGTCGGTAGTGGAAAACAGGCTATAGGGGTCGGAATGGAATTCCGAAAATTGGAGCAGGTTCATAATTCCAATTTGGAAATGTGTGCAAATTTTCAGGTCAATCGGATGTGGTTTTGTTGGTTTCGGCATCATTGGCGAAATTTAGAAGTTTCAAAGTTCATAGGCTTGAATTTGATGTAATTTTTGTGTTTTTATGTTGTTTTTGGTTTTTCAAAGGCTCGACTAAGTTTCAATGATGCTATAGGGTGTGTTGGTATGTTGGGTTGGCTCCTCGAGGGGCTCAAGATTGAGTTCGGATGTTAGCGGAGGTTTGGACTTAGGAAATTGCAGCAAAATAGCTGCTGGTGTGAATTTACTGGTGTGGCCGCACCTGCAGATGGGGAGCCGCAGGTGCAAAAAATGGTCCGCAGGTGCAGATTAACTAGACAGAAAATATAAATAGGTGCCTCCACGAAATTTTGGGCATTCTTTTATTATTGCATGCGGGTTGAGCTGGTTTGAGAGAAAATTGAAGGAGGAATTCGAGGGTCTTCAGTGGAGGTAAGTTTCCCGGATTAAAAACTCGTTTCTATGTTATTTTGGGACGGATTAGGCTTGAAATTTGAGGAATTTAAAGTACAAAAGTTGGGAAAAATTGAACGATGTTTAAAAGTTGTTTTGGTGATTTGAGTGGGCAATTGTGGTCTGATTGTGGTATTCTTGGTATGTGTGGAATCGTGGAAGGATGAGGATTCGAGTGATGTAAATTTTATAGAATTCCAAGACGTGGGCCCGGGGCTCGAGTTTGGCCGGATTTCTAGAATTATGTCTAAATTTATATCTTTCGATTGGGTTTTGTTCGGTTAGTGTATATTGATGATGTTAATCTATTTTTGGTTAGATTCGGAGCATTTGGGAGCCAATTCGAGGGGCAAGCGCATCGCGGAGTAGCTTTTGGGCTGTTTTGAGGTAAGTAACGAATGTAACTCTAAGCCTGAGGGTATGACACCCTGTGATTTGGAATTGTTTTGGCAAATGAGGTGATGCACATGCTAGGTGACGAGCGTGGGGGCGTTCACTGATAGGGATTGTGACTTGGTCCATCTCGTAGCGACTATTAAGCCGCGTATTCTATTTGAATCCTTACGACATCCTGTCTTTCAGAAGTTTATACTTGTTTATAGGCTGTGAGCCATGTTTGGGGCCTTGTGCCGACCTCTTTAGACCCACAGAGGTACATTTACACTCTTCTACCACTATCCTGATGGAACAATTGTGAACTCAGTCATGTTTCCTACTTGTTGTTATTTTCACTGCTATCACACTGCTTTGAAAACTCTGAAAAGTATTTTGGGCTTAATCCCGTGAGTTGAGATGAATTGCCCAAGTGGCCTGTGAGGATGACCGAGTCAGGTCGAGAGCTGAGCATGTGAAGATAGTTAAGGATTGGGCTGCACGCCGCAACAATATATATGTGTTAGGTCGAGCGCCGAGTATGCGAGGATAGTTATGGGACGGGCTGCACGCCGCAGCAACATATATGTTACGCATCACATATGGATCGGGCTGCACGCTCCAACAAATATGTTATATATGGATCAGGGTGTATGCCGGAATAATAGATATATTTGATCGGGCTGCACGCCGCAGCAGATATAGCGCTTGGGCTGAAGGAGCCCCTCCAGGAGTTTGTACACCCCAGTGAGCGCAGTCGACTATAATATGGATCGGGTCGCACGCCACAGCGTATGTCACAAGGATCGGGTTGCACGCCGCAGCAGATATAGCGCTTGGGTTGAAGGAGCCCCTCCAGAAGTTTGTACACCCCAGTGAGCGCAGTCGACTATAATATGGATCGGGTCGCACGCCACAGCGTATGTCACAAGGATCGGGTTGCACGCCGCAACATTATAGATATATACATATATGTAGTGGAGTGGGCTACCCGCGGCAGCATTTGTGTGTATTCATGGTACTTGTTGAGTACGACGTTTTAAGTGAGAGCATGGGATACTGGTAGTACAATCATGAGTGACTGGGAGGCTTGCCCGAGAGGCTTTATTGTGAGTGATACTGTGCTCGAGGGGCTTATATTTTATAAAAATGTTGTTTTCACTCTTCTTTACACTTAGCCTCTTTTGAAAAATGTTGGATAAGTGTTTTAATATGACATTTTAAATTGAAATTGGAGTTTTATAAAATATTCGGATTTGTAGATTCCTGACTTGATTTATTAATTTCCACTGTTATTCGTTATATGGATTTACATGATTATACATGCTCGTCACTACACTCAAGTTTTTAGTTACTTTGATTACTTACTGAGTTGGCGTACTCGCGTTACTCCCTGCACCTCTGTGTGTAGATCCAGGTACCAGACCGTCTCACTTGCTGATTTTCGGACGAACTTGGAGTTGTTCGAGGATCGAGGTAGCTGCTCAGCGTCCCCAGGTCACGTCATTTCTTTTCCTCAGTTCATAGATTTTTCTTTTGTACTCCAGGCTTTGTAGTAGCAATTCATCTCATTATACATTGTATATACAGTTCTAGATGCTCATGACAGTTCACTCCAGGTTTTGGGGAAGTGTATAGATCGTTCATCTCATTTTGCTATTTTAAAATCTGCTAATTTTGGGAAATTATGAAATATTATGATAGTATGAGATGGTTGTCTAGCCTAGTTCCATGATAGGCGCCATCACAGCCGGCTTAGGAATTGGGGTCTTGATAATAACGTAACTAACTCTGGATTATCAATTGATAATTCTTTTCGTTCCTTCTCGGCTTTCTTTACGTAAGCTATTACTTTTCCTAGTCTTTTTTCCCCTTGTTGCGTGCATACTTAACTTTACCTTAGTGCCCACACATATTGGAATTCCACTTTCTTATGGAGTGGATACAATGTTGTAGTAAGACTGCTATTACAAGACCATTTCTTCTTCAAGCTACTATGCTTACATTGAAGCCTTTTTTCTTATCCCTTAAGGTAGTCTTTAATTGTAGTACTTGGGGAGGACACTCAGACTCTTGTAAAGCTGCGAGCTTATTACGTCACATACCCGATGGGATTCTTGATGTTCGTACTCACCTATAATTATCTGTAGTTCTTACATCCACACCCTTGTGCTTGTAGTGTCGCTTCTGACCTGATATTTGACTTCCTTCCCAGTGGCGCTCTCTTTTATTTCCATAACATTCATATGATACCTTTAACTACCCCAACTCCTATCTGAATATTTCTCAAGGGTCACAATGTCATATTTGCGAGACTGAATTTCCCATGTTAGGGTTCAGTCTGTTTATCTTGCACGATCTATTGATTTTTCAGTTTCCTCTTATCTAGCCATAACTAGGCACATCTTGAATCAACTACTAACTACTCGTTGGCTTATTCTCATATCAATATTCCGTGTAATGTTTATTGGGTTATTTCCTTTGTCTTAACTTACCTCTCGCACTGGCTCCTTGTTAATCAATAACATCTCGGGAAGGAACCCTTACTTCCTCTCTTGACGCCGTGTTTGCATGATGCTCTAGTATCGTAGCATATTTGTAGGCTTTGAATAAGTGAAATCTCATCCCTTTTTCATTTTATCGCATTCTTCCTTTACCATTTCATAATTACTAGAACCACTTAATTCTGACTTAATGCCACATCACTCCATATTCCCCCCTTTAGGGAACTACTAATATTTAGCGCTACGACGATGTACCTATAGATGCTTTATCTCTTCATCATTGGCATATTCTCACACTATCGATAACCCTTACTCACCTTGCGGTAATCCTTCTGTACCAAGGATAAGGAAATTCCTTACTCGCGCGGGTGGTAGTTAGTGTAACTGGCACCCATAGTCCCTTAAGCTTAACTTTTCTCACATTGCTTGCTTTAGGGAAGAGTCTTCCTGAATAACCATTCTCTGAATTTCTCATGAATCTTCTTCTATTGTCCATTCTATTATCGTCGGAACGAAATCTAAACTCTCATGATGTTGACCATTATCCAATCACTCAGTCCCTAGTTCACGTTTAGTTTGTCTTGTTCACCAGCCCGTGCTGATTTCTATTATTATGGGATCTAACTTTTCTTTTCGGTAGTTGCGTTGGAGACACAAACTTATTTTTCGAAGTGAGGATATGACTTTATGGCCTATACTATTTTGTTGTCTCAAGGCCTGTCATCTCTCGTTTTTCCCTTCACTTGACTATAGACTCTGTTATACTATCATTTTTTTGATCTACCGTTGTCATCTATGTACCATATCTTACTCATACTGCTTCATTAACTCTCTTCTTATTTTCCTGCTTTATTTCAGTCTATCACTTTATTCTAAAAACATGAACAAAACATTCTTTTGCTTTTATCCCCTCTTGCTCCATCCATTGGCTTCTCGAATTACCTAACATTCTCTTTCTACTAGGGATGAGAGCCATACTAAGGTAATATTTATCCCTTCCAGGATTCCAGTGCTTATCTTTGCAGTACTCATATCTAGCTGTACTATTTTAGGGTGCACCATCGAGGTGTCTCACAACGAGATACATTACCACGTTTGCACTATCCTTCGGAAATGTCAATTAACTATACCAATCCATCCACTATTTTGGGTTACTCTATCCCCAGCCGGATCCTGATAACTCGTCCTTCTCTTTAAACTATGTCTATTAGCTCCCATAGGGAATAACTGGCCGATTGTACATACATCTGTCAATGTTGAAGGTAACTCAAAATACTTAAATCTCCCTTCCTTAATGGTAAATAATGATAATCTTTATTAACTGGGTACCTCGTACCCTTCTTCATATTTCTTCTTTTACTTTTTGAAACTTGTTTTTATCTTCGGAATCTCTCACCGTCTTTCACCATAAAGGTGGGTAATTATTCTTGCCTTAAGGTTTCATATCAAGAGGCTTACACGTCTTAGTATGTACATGATCTGTTGAATACCTCATATTTATCAATTATAAGCATGATGCAAAAATTGAGTTCCTCTGACTCAACTCTTCCACGGCTATATCTCTTACCAACCGTCTTTCTGGATGCAGGCATCGTTGTATTACAAATAAGATAGAGTTTAGGAAATTGAGTTCTTACAACTAAGCTCTACCACACGATCTAGAGTAAGAAAAACAATGACGGCCCTAAATGCCCTGTAGCCTCGTGCTTATAAGTGTGGTGCATGACACACCCATAAACAAGACTCTACTAGACACAACTTGTAGACTCCCTAGGACAGAACTACTCTGATACCACTTTGTCACGAGCCAAATTGATGGGCCGCGACGGGCACCTGATATCTTACTCAACTGAGTACCAACATAATGTATCTTTCCACGTCTTACTATCATAGATAACTGAGACAGAAGGATGTCACTAGCTAAGTAGAACACAACATGTAATACCAACCTATACATAAGACATACGGGGCCTATAAGACCAAAATAATAACTCGTACAGAAAACATTGGCCGACAAGGATATACAAATCTTTTACGTACCTGACATCTCTCTACAAGCCTTTAAGAATACATAATTTTCATAAAGGTCGGGACATATTCCCCCCATACCAAACAATACACATCTAAATCATAACAAGCAACTCTGATAACTTACTTGGAGGGCTCTCAACCTATCTATCGGGACCTGCAGGCATGAAACGCAGCGTCCCCAGGCAAAAGGGACGTCAGTACAAATAATATACCGAGTATGTAAGGAATGAAAATCAATAAATAATAGACAGGAGAGAAACATGAAGTAAAAGACTTGACATGTACGTTTGCATAACTCTGTAAATCATTTCATTTTTATAATGTCATGCATATTCGTATAAATGTCATACCATTCATAGGTATATGCGTTCATAACATCATCAAGCCTCTGAGGGCATCCCATCATATCATTTTGGCCACAGTGGGCAAATCATCAATGTATACCAGTTGATCAGGTGGTGGTGCATATATAATGTCGTAACCTTTTACCCATATCCCATATAAGTATAATATACATATATACTCATATAAATCCATCGGTCATTGGTCAATGTACATGTATAAATGCAGGAAATGCATAAGAAATATGTTAATAAGATTTTCTCAGAATGCCATAAAAATCAATATGTCTTTCGGATAAACATTATCAAATACGTATTTTCTGAGACCCATGAACAGAAGATATAATAATAATTCATATGGGGAATTAAGAATATAGACACCCCTAGTATTTCTAAGAATAAAGTCATTTTTGAAAGTTGCATATTTTGCTCGTTTCATTTGTATTATTTGGATCATGCCAAAAAGAAAGAAGGGATAGCCTTAACATACTTGAACCAATTCTCTTGACAATCCCTTTAACACACGTTGATTGCAACAACACGTAATGGCGTATCGAAGTAGGGGAAAATTCATGTCATATTCTTGAGAAAGATTGCACTGTACTTCCTTAGAATCACAAAATCCCTTTGTTATTACGCAGTTTAATTTGGTATATATTTATTCACAATTGTAAGAACTGTTGTTGCTATTTAACATAAAGTCCCATATGAACTCCAAACCTCCTCCAAAAATAGATTTTTGATATGCATTGAACACAATTTTAAAGATGACTAACATAGTCATTCTTTCCACGTTTTTGGGGCTAAGTGCATAGTCCATGTGTCTTTCTAATCTAGTAGCTTAAATCAAGAGTCATTAGACCCTTCTCTACTTGATGCCACATGGGGGGTGGGGGGGGGGATTGTCCCCACCTACATTTATCCACAAATCCTTAATTACATGGTTAATCTCCCATTAAACCAATAATTAACCAATCACTCACATAATTAATAATTATCTCAAAATACCACTCCTTTTTAATACACTTTATACATCATATTATCATGGCCATATGGTACCTTGTATGGCAATAGTCTATAAATATCTAGTATTATAACTCAGACCTTATTTTATCCCAAATTACCAAATTTCGACGAAATTTATTTTCTACGATTTGCTTACCCTCTCACCTTCACGAATTTATTTATCACGTGTTTGAAATAACATAATACTTATAATACAAAGATAATCTCATTCTCGAACTTATGTTTCTTAACTTACGACGAATCTTTAACGTACGAAAAATGCGGGATGTAACATCTCAATTTCCGAGCTTCTATCAATTTACTTATGGTGTACTTCCACGTACGAAAACATGGGGTGTAACAAATATTTTTTTTAATAACTTAATAATTTAATCACTCATAATTCTCTTTCTTAATTTGAAACGTTAGGTAAGTTTAGGCGCGTCTTCAAAAGTTGACCATGTGCTCTTGCACGATCCTTGGTTAATATCAAGTAATAAAAGAGTAATGTGCGCATTCCCGCGTCTTGATGCCTTTAAATTTAAACGAATTATGTTTTAACCATGTGTACATTACGTACCTTGGTTTAACATCTAACTTCAAAGAAACACCTTATATGCATATCACAGCTGGGTACACACAATTAATAAGAATATAATAAAATATATGAAATGGTAATAGACAAGCCATAATCAATAAAATACAAGAATAGCTAAAAATTGAGTTAAGTCTTACATTAGTCAATAACGTGACCGTGCTAGAGCCACGGGACTTGAGGGGTTCCTTACTCCTTCCCCTCAGTCAACAGAATTCCTTACTCAGTCTTTTATTTTCGTAGACCATAAATTAGGAGTCAAACCTTCCTTTTGATAAGGGATTCAAATAAAAGGTGACTTTGAACACCAAAACTCAATTCTAAGTGGTGACTCTAAATAGTAAATAATCCCTCTTTAAAACGTCACTTCAATTGGAAAAACTTTTCTAACTCAACCACGTAATAGGGTTGTGTGGCAAAAAAGAGGTGTGACAGCTTTGTCGACTCCACTGGGGACAATTAATAAGTATTTGAACTTTGGATATTGATTATTGTTTGGCTTTTATCATGTCTTGGGTATTATTGTATTTGGGAGCCTAATGTGCTATTTGTTGCTTATTTGCCACTTTAATATTTATTTGAACTGTGATATAAATTGTATCCTCTCTCGCACCACTTTAAGTCTTCTGATAGGTAGTTATGTTGTGTTTTCCTACCAGCATCACAAAATTTCTGTCTTGAGATAAAGCCAGTTAGCCTACCAGCTTCTGGTGAAGGATTTAGTCACACATGTTTAGGCGGGAGAGCCGTTAGCTAGCAAGTGTTGTTCTACTACTGGTAACGCTTGACGCTCCTCGGCTCCGGTTGTCCACCCGGGTAAGCCAGGTTTAGATACCATCTCCTTTATGATATGAAAACTTAGTAGAACAAGCCACAAATAATGAATATCCCTAGTATGCTACCCTTTATTTTCATCATATGCATTGGAAATAGAGCGACTCGGCACATGGGCTGGGCCTGTCTAGGACATGTATCAATTTTTTTCAAACCAGCATGTTCATCTTTTTGTAACGACCCGACCGGTTGTTCCAAGAGTTTAGCCCTATTTCCCCCATTTCTGCTTCATTCTTGCATGGTTCAACTCTTTTGTGTTGCGTTGGGTTGATTGATTCGGGTTAGGAATTGTTGTGGAGAGAAATGAGACACTTAGTCTCTTAACTTGGTGGTTTAGTTGGAAAAGTCAACCGGAAGTTTGTGGCTCGGATGCTTGATTAGGTGATTTGGGACTAAGTAGCTTGTTCGGAATGTCATTCGGAGGTCCGGCGTAGAATTAGGCTTGAATTGACAAAATTGGATTTTTGGCGATTTTCGGTCGGTAGTGGAAAATTAGCTATCGGGGTTGTTTGGGGCCCGATGGAGCTTAGGATTGATCTCAGATGATTTTCTGAAGGTTGGGAGTTGGAAATGCAGCAAATTGGTTGCTGGTGCGGGCGTTCTGGTGTGGCCTCACCTGCTGACGGGGAGTTGTAGGTGCGAAGGCGCAGGTGCAGAAGAACTTGCACAGACGCGGAAGTAGGGAGTCTGGACTGGGAGCAAGGTTCGGAGATTGGCTCGCACCTGCAGGCCCGCAGATGCGGAAATTGGTTTTAAGTGAGAATCCGCACCTGCGAGGGAAAATATGCCAATGGTGAAGAAATCCGCACCATTTCTTCAATAATGGTGAAGAAATTCGCAATTTCAAGGTGAAGGGAATACCCTATGCACCATTTCGTGCGGATTTCAAGGTGAAGGGATTTTCCCTCGCAGGTGCGGATTTCTTCACAAATTTCGCGAATTTTCACTCATTTCTTCACCATTATTGACGAATTTTGGAGCTTAAAGATGGGATTTTAAGAGGGAATTAAGTGTATTCAGTGAGGTTAGCTACTTGGACCTTGTATGTTGTGTTTATGACGATTATTCCATTGTTTAATCATGTTTTAGTGGAGAAATTTGGGAGATTAGGGCTTGAAATTGGAAAGTATAAATTGGGGATTTGAGGGGCCATTTGGGGTCCGATTTTGATGTATTTGGTATGTATGAACTCGTGAAAGCGTAAGGATTCTAGTTTCGTTATTTATATTGGAATACGAGATGTGGGCGCGATTCGAGGGGCAAAAGCACCGCAGAGTAGTTTTTCATCCGGTTTGAGGTATGTAACGATTGTAGATCTAGACCTGAGGGTATGAAACCCCGGTATTTCGTATTATTTTGATAAATGAGGTGACGCACATGCTAGGTGACGGGCGTGTGGGCGGGCACCGGTAGGGATTGTGACTTGGTTCGTCCCGTAGTGATTATTAAGTCGCGTATTTGATTTGAAATCATATGACATTCCGTATTTTAGAGATTTATACTATACTTTGGGTTGTATGCCATGTTTTGGGCCTTGTGCCGGCCTGTTTGGACTCTTAGGGGTGTTTTACTACTATTCTCACTCTGTTTTTGATAGAAAATATAATTTCAGTCATTATTTATACTTTTTCATTGTTCTGTCATGTTTATCACCATGTTTCAAACAAATGAAAGATATTTTGGGCTGAGTCCCCGTGATTTGTGGTGAGTTGGCCGAGTGGCTAGTTTTCACGCCCAAAAATTGAGGGACGAGACCGGCGCCTAACCTGATGAGCCCGGTCAAGCGGACCTGGATTGCCTTTCCTACCCAACGAATTACCCCGTGTTCATAAGATACAATATTCTGCAGGAAGTAGAAAATTAAAGATTGAGCATGGGTTTACACCTTAAGTTCATTTTTTCATTAACCTTTTAGCAGTTGATAATCCCAAAACATACAAGTTACATACAACATTTCCAATGCGATCCACGATCACAAGTGAATACGTCTGCCGCCCAAAATATACATACATATATACAACCCACCTCGTGTCTATGGACCCTCTAAGAGTACTAGGAGTTTACATATACTTTCCAGTAACAAGGCCCCGACTATACCTTTTACAACATAAGCAAAAGAGAATGATATAGTCCACAAACGGCCCCGAGAGGAAATGGGGCTCACCAGATCTGCTGAAGAGATGAAGAGGAGGCACCACTAATGGTGGGCCGAGCTACCTGCTATAGAAGATGTAGCGCCCCCGGCAAAAGGGATGTTAGTACCATTTAATAGTACTAGTATGTAGAGACAAACTTTACTCTATGTAAAATAAAGCAATACACATATAAGAGGATGTTAAAGAAACCCAAAAAAATATTGCACAGAGATACAGAGAATCACAAATGAGGTTTTGACATTTTCTTTATTTCAATTGTTCCCCTGTTGCGGCGTGTAACCCGGTCCCACCTTACAATCATATTCCACCCTTAATTCTTCTGTTGCGGCGTGCAACCCCATCCCACTTTACAATTCTGTTGCGGCATGCAACCCGATCCCATCGTACAATTACATTTGGTAGCAACATCAACCAATCAATTCAATCACAAGGACTTTCATCATCAAGAATATACGTTCGTAACAACTAAATAACCATGTGAAATCAAGGCCATAGTAATTTATACCAAACGGTGAGTCATATACGGCATACCATCAACATATAGCTCAATTAGATAAATCCACATTGCCCCTCAATCACCTGCTACAGAGCATTACACACTTAGATACATTCAACAATTTGATTCGTTATCATTTCTTTTGTTTTGCAGCACATCCTCTCATACCGATGTATTCAACATTTAACGAGCTTTGCACATGATAGAATGAGCACAAAGAATCACCTTTTCAAAATCCCATATAGCATGGTGGCATGGAAATCAACTAGGACAATCAGAGAACAAAATCTTACGCCTCAACACATTAGAACAATCGATTCACATTTGCATAAGCCATAAACTCATACCGAATGCTCGGACACCAATAAAGCAACTCTACGAAGATTACAGTTAGCCATACATACCTCTAGTTGGAATTTCCCCTTTAATTTATATCCCAAATCAGCAGACCTTCTAACGCCTTCAATATAGTTTACAATGTGACACATTCAAACTTAGAGTTAGGAACCTTGAACTCATTTCGGAATTTTATCAAATACTGTGTGGTCCTTTAGATTAGCTAACCCCCTCTTTGTGAATAATTACCCAAACTCGTTTACCTTTACTATATTAGAGTGTTTAACTTACATGCATGCATGGTATCGGCTTTTATCTCCAAGAATCAATTTATGTGTTCTACCTTTTTTAGCCAAAACCTGAGAATTAAAAGGAAATGGGGTGGGGACACACCTCTTAGAGTGAAGAAGATAACAATTACTCAATAACTTCAAAGCCCGAGTGGTAGTGAAGAATCAATTTTTGGGTGAAGATGGAACCTTCTCTCTCAAGAACTCTCTCTTCCCTCTCTCTATTTTGTTTACAAAATCGTTAAAATGAAATGGGGTAAGTGTAATGAACTGGTTTCGGGTATAAAAAGTAGAATTTTAAAAGTCCTGAAGCAGAAATGTGATCGCATTCCTGCTATGCGGACGGTCCGCATTCCTGTCGCATAAATGGCCCTCAAATGGGCCAAAATGAAACCGGACTGCCTAGGTATGCCACCACTATGCGATCCGCATACCTGTTATGTGATCGCATAGTGTGTCGCATAACCTCCTCCGCAAGACAGCTATGCGGTCCGCATTCTCAAAATGCGATCGCATCTTGGGCCGCATAGCTGTCCTCAAATTGGACAACAGACTGTCCATGTATGCGACCACTATACGGTCCACATAGCTATTATGCGATCGCACAGTGCGTCGCATAACAATGCAACTCTGGAAAATTTTATCTTTTAAGTCCCGGGGTACTTTTTACTAAAAAGGGCCCGGTTTAAGAACTTCTAAATTTATATCAACACGGGGACCTATTTGGGCATTATTTTTAGCCATGAAATTTTACGGGTCTTTACATTCTCCCCCACTTAAAATCATTCGTCCTCAAATGAGGATCAGGAAATCACTAGAGTAGGAAAAACACAAAATAAACCAATCCCCAAATTTTCACTAACTCAGATAATTTCTGGCAATTTCGCCAGAGTTTCCTTTGAATATAGGCCTATCCACCTGTCAGAGAGCCCTCGAAACACATGTTTAACAAATTCCACACATTACCAGTCACTCCATCAACTCACATATAATTGGGTTACCTCAACAAGTCATATGCAATTCAATTACTTCAACATGCAATACCTATTTCAATTAACACCACAAACTTGCATATCATTTAACTATAACACGAATTATACATAATTTATCTTACTTCGAGGAGTTGCACATCACCCGAATAATCACAACATACACAAATATGGCACAACTTGAGAAGTAACAATAGTAGGGTGATTAGGGGGGAAAATGGGGTGATTTTACACAAAATTTGACACAACATATAATTTCTTAGGAATGAAAATTTTCAAACCATTACCGGACTTATTCAAACAATTGGGATATTCCTCTTTCATTTCATTTTCCTCTTCCCATGTGGCTTCTTCGACTGGTTGATTCCGCCATATTACTTTGACTGAAGTGACCTCTTTGTTTCTCAAGCTACGAACTTGCCTATCAATAATAGCAACCGTAACCTCTTCATATGACAACTTTTCATTAATTTCAATGGTCTCAACCGGCACGATGACAGATAGATCCCCAATCACCTTCTTCAATGACATTTCAGGGGGCAATTCCAGCCTATACGCCACCTGCCCTATCCTTTGAGCAATCCTATATGGACAGACATACCTCGGGCTCAATTTCCCTTTCTTCCCAAACCGCATCACTCCTTTCATGGGAGACACCTTCAAGAATACCCAATAATCTACTTGAAACTCCAAATCTTTTCGACAAAGGTCCGCATAGGATTTCTGGCGACTTTGAGCAGTCTTCATCCTCTCCTGAATGACTCTACTTTCCATAGATTGGTGCACAAAATCCGATCCTATCAGTTCCGCCTCACCAACCTTGAACCATCCAATCGGAGATCTACGCCTCCTTCCGTACAATGCCTCAAATAGGGCTATATGAATACTAGCATGGAAATTGTTATTATAAGAAAATTCTATAAGTGGCAAGTGATCATCCCAGATACCCTTGAAATCTAATACACAAGCCCGTAACATATCTTCAAGCGTCTGAATGGTCCGCTCTGCCTGACTGTCCGTTTGCGGGTGGAAAGCTGTGCTGAGATTTACATGCGTCCGTAAACATTGCTGAAATTTCTTCAAAAAGTTAGCTGCGAACCGGGACCCTCGATCCGAGATAATAGATACTGGAGTTCCATGGATTCTGACTATTTCCTTGATATACAATCGAGCGTACTGTTCTGCTGTATCGGTGGACTTGACTGGCAAGAAGTGAGCAGATTTCGTGAGTCGTTCCACTATCACCCAAATTGAGTAGAACTTGTGCTGAGTGCGGGGTAACCCGACCACGAAGTCCATATTGATCATCTCCTATTTACACATTGGTATTTTCATAAGCTGCATCAACCCACCGGGCCTCTGATGCTCGGGCATCACTTGCTAACAATTTGGACACGTAACCACAAAGTCCGACAATCCCCTCTTCATACCATTCCACTAATAAATATCCTTAAGATCGTGATATATCTTCGTAGAACCTGGTTGTACGGAATACCTGGAATTGTGATCCTCTGACATAACTCTCTCCCGAAGATCATCCACATCCGGAACACATAGCCTCCTTTAGCACCGCAAACACTGTCATAATTGTCGAGTGAAAATGTTGTAGTCTTGTGATTCAGAATTGCTTCTCTCAACCGTGCCAAAGCTGGATCCCTGAATTTTTTTCCCTTGACTTCCGCTACAAGCGAAGACTCCGCTCCGTTACGCACCATGACATTCCCTTCATCTGAGGCCGAAATACATACCCCCAGGCTGGCCAACTGATAAACCTCCTGAGCCAAAGGCCTCTGATCTGCTTCCAAATGAGCCAAGCTAGCAATGGATTTCTGACTAACAGCGTCGGCTACAACATTCTCGTTTCCTGGATGGTACAAAATATTCATATCATAATCCTTGAGAAATTCTAACTACCTCCGCTGCCTTAAGTTCAACTCCTTCTATTTGAATAAGTACTGAAGACTCTTTTGGTCTGTGAACACGTCCACATGGACCCCATAAAGATAATGCCGCCAGATCTTCAATGAAAACACAACCGCCGAGAGCTCCAAATCATGCGTCGGGTAATTCTTCTCATGATTCTTGAGCTGTCTTGAATCATACGCTATTACCTTACCACATTGCATCAATACACACCCCAAACCAATCATTGAAGCATCACAATACACCACAAACCCTTCTGAACCTTCTGGGAAGATCAACACTGGCGCCGAAGTCAATATTGATTTCAATTCTTCAAAACATTTTTCGCAAGAATCGGAACACTGAAACTTTACCGCTTTCTGCGTCAGCTTAGTCAATGGGGAGGTGAGGGTAGAGAATCCCTCCACGAACCTCCAATAATATCCAGCCAATGCCAAGAAACTGCGAATCTCTGTCGGGGTTGTTGTCCTAGGCCAATCTTTTACCACTGCAATCTTTTGGGGATCAACCCGAACCCCTTTCCTGGAAACAACATGAGCCAAAAAGGTGACTGATTCCAGCCAAAATTTACATTTTGAAAAACTTTGAATACAACTGGTGCTGATGAAGAACTGCCCTGAGGTGAGTAGCATGATCTTCCAGACTTCACAAATAAACAAGGATATCGTCAATAAATACAATCACAAAGGAGTCAAGAAATGGGTTGAAAACTCGATTTATAAGATCCATAAAAGCTGCTGGGGCAGTGGTTAGCCTAAAAGACATTACCAGAAATCCAAAGTGCCCGTATCGAGTCCTGAAGGCAGTCTTAGGAAAATCCTGCTCCTTGATCTTTAACTAGTGATACCCAGACCGCAAATCAATCTTTGAGAAGAACATAGCACCTTGCAACTGGTCGAACAAATCATCTATCTGAGGCAATGGGTATTTGTTTTTGATGGTGACCTTGGTGAGTTGCCGATAATCAATACACATCTGAAGTGATCCGTCTTTCTCTCTCACAAAAAGAACCGGTGCGGCCCAAGGCAACACACTTGGCCGTATGAAACCCTTTTCTAATAGATCTTTCAATTGTTCATTCAACTCTCTTAGTTCCGCTAGCGCCATCCTGTAGGGTGGAATAGATATTGGCTGCATATCTGGAAATACATCAATCCCGAATTCAATCTCTCTATCTGGCGGAACTCCAGGAAGCTCATTTGGAAATACTTCTAGATACTCATTCACAACAGGCACATATTCGGGAGTAGACACCTCTGAAGTGGTGTCTGTAACCCAGACCAAATGGTAGGTGTACCCTTTTCTGACCATTCTTGAGGCCTTAAGTTAGGAAATAAGCCTACCGCTTGGCACAACATTATTCCCCTCCCACTCGATAACTGGTTCATTATGAAACTCGAGCCTCATAATTCTTGTTCGGCAATCGATTTTAGCAAAGCATGAGTAGAGCCAATCCATCCCCATAATTAAATCAAAACCTACCATTTCTAACTCAATAAGATCGGACGTGGTATCCCGACCACACACTGTGACAATACAATTCCTACAGACTCGCGCGACCGTAATAGAATAACCAACCGGAGTCGATACAGAGAACGACTCATGAAGCTGCTCGGGTTCTATCCCAAAACTTGAATAAATAAATGGAGTAACATATGACAAAGAATACCTGTGATCAAATGAGTATAAACATCATGTGACTGAGCAGTCAGAATACATGTGAGAACATCTGGAGAAGCCTCCGAACTATGGCGACCACTCAAAGAATAGAACCGACTGGGTCCCCCTTGACCCCGTGCTCCACCCCTAGCTGTACCGCGCCCTGCTGGAGCTAGAGGGCCGCGGGCCGGAGGTCGTGTTGAAAATATAGCGGCTGAAGCACTGGATGGCTGAGAAGTTCCCCTACCCGTTCCCTAACAGGGTGCACGACAGTTTCACTGAACATGGCCTATCACTCTACACCTATAGTATACAGGTATGTCCAAGTAACAGGGCTCAGAATAAAACCTCCCGCACTTAGGGCATGGGGTCCTCCGCTGCTGCTGGAACCTCCCACCTGAACGACCCGACTGATGGAACCTCCTGCTGTCTGAACCTGGTCCAACGCAACCTCCCTGCTGATAACTGTGCCCTGATGGTGGCGCACTGGCTGAGGACTGAGCATAGAACTGAGATGACCCTGATGACCCTCTCCCAAGGGCTGATCTTCCTCCTCAAACTGAACTCCCAAGGTTGTCCGCTGACCGGGCCCTACCACTACTCTCCCTCTCCATTCTTATCTTCAAATTCCGAGCCTCAGTAGCCTAGGAAAATCCTACAATCTTCCCGTAGTTCATATCTGAATGCAGAGGAGCTGTAGCAGCTTCATTAATAACCAAGGGACCAAGGCCCTGAACAAACCGACGAACCCTAGCCTCCATAGAAGACACCATGTGAACAACATATTTGGACAAGCGCACGAACTCCATATGATACTCCCACACACTCAGGTGCCCTGCTTAAGGGGCTCAAACTCTGTAGCACGGGCTGCTATAATCTCGGCAGGAAAGAAATGACCCATAAAGGCATCCACAAACTCCTCCCACCTTGCCGAAGGGCTCCCCTCTCCATGAGAACGCTCCTATATCTCGAACCATGAATATGACACTCCCTTCAGATGATAGGAAGTCAACTCAACCCCCTCTGTCTCATTAGCCCTTATAACTCGGAGGGTCTGGCACATCTAATCAACGAACTCCTGAGGATCAACCTCTGTAGGATAAGATACAATATTCTGTAGGATGGAGCAAATTAAATATTGAGCATGGGTTTACAACTTAAGTTCATTTCTTCATTAATATTTTAGCAGTTGATAATCCCAAAACATACAAGTTACATACAACATTTCCAATGCGATCCATGATCACGAGTGAATACGACTGCCACCCAAAATATACATACATATATACAACCCACCTCGTGTCTACGGAGCCTCTAAGAGTACTAGGAGTTTACATAGCCTTGCCGGTAATAAGGCCCCGGCTATACCTTTTACAGCATAAGTAAAAAAGAATGATATAGTCCACACACGGCCCCGAGTGGAAATGGGGTTCACCTGATCTGCTGAAGATATGAAGAGGATGCACCACTAAGGGCGGACCGAGCTACCTGCTATAGAACCACCTACATCCATATAAAAGATGTAGCGCCCCCGGAAAAAGGGACGTTAGTACCATTAAATAGTACTAGTATGTACATACAAACTTTACTCTATGTAAAATCAAGCAATACACATATAAGAGGCAGTTAAAGAAACCCAAACAAAATTGCACAGAGATACAGAGAATCACAAATAAGGTTTTGACATTTCATTATCTCAATTGTTCCTCTGTTGCGGTGTGCAACCCGATCCCATGTCACAATCACATTACACCCTTATTACTTCTGTTGCGGCGTGCAACTTGATCCCACATTA
The DNA here is from genome assembly GCA_005239525.1 of Nicotiana knightiana. Classification (NCBI taxonomy): domain Eukaryota; kingdom Viridiplantae; phylum Streptophyta; class Magnoliopsida; order Solanales; family Solanaceae; genus Nicotiana; species Nicotiana knightiana. The sequence goes on from ML422561.1 coordinate 180,690, forward strand.
CAATTCAGTTGGGGCGTGCAACCTGATCCCACCTTACAATTCTGTTGCAGTGTGCAACCCAATCCCACCGCAAAATTACATTTGATAGCAACATCAGCCAATCAATTTAATCACGAGGATTTTCATCATCATGAATTTACATTCGAAACAACTAAATAACCATGTTAAATCAAGGACATAGCAATCTATACCAAACGGTGAGTCATATATGACATACCATCAACATATAGCTCAATTAGATAAATCCACATTTCGGCTCCATTACCCGCTACACAACATTTAGCACTTAGATACATTCAACAATTTGATTCGGTATCATTTCTTTCATTTTGCAGCACATCGTCTCATACCGATGTATTCAACATTTAATGAGCTTTGCACATGATAGAATAAGCACAACGAATCACCTTTTCACAATCTCATATAGCATGGTGGCATGGAAATCAACTAGGACAATCAAATAACAGAATCTTACGCCTCAACACATTAGAACAATAGATTACCATATGTATAAAGCAGAAACTCATACCGAATGATCGGACACCACGAGGCGACTCTACGAAGATTAAAGTTAGTCATACATACCTCGAGTTGGAATTTCCCCTTTAATTTCTATTCCAAATCACGGACCTTATAACGCCTTCAATCTAGTTTACAGTGTGACACATTCAAACTTAGAGTTAGGAACCTTGAACTCAATTGGGAATTTTATCACATACTATGTGGTCCTTTGGATTAGCTAACCCTTTATTTTGTGAATAATTACCCAAACTCGTTTCCCTTTACTAGATTAGGCAGTTTAACTTACATGCATGCAAGGTATCGACTTTTATCTCCAAGAATTAATTTATGTGTTCTACCCTTTTTAGCAAAAAACTGAGAATTAAAAGGAAATGGGGTGGGGACTCACCTCTTAGAGTGAAGAAGATGAAAGTTACTTAATAACTTCCAAGCCCGAGTGATAGTGAAAAATTGATTTTTGGGTGAAGATGGAACCTTTTCTCTCAAGAACTCTCTTTTCCCTCTCTCTATTTTGTTCAGAAAATCGTTAAAATGGAAGGGGTTCGGGTATAAAAATGAACTGGGGTTCGGGTATAAAAATTAGAAATTTAAAAGTCTCGAAGCATAAATGCGGTCAGGAATGCGATCGCATTCTTGCTATGCGGTCTGCGTTCCTGTCGCATAAATGGCCCTCGAATGGGCCAAAAAGAAACTGGATTGCCTAGGTGTGCAACCACTATGCGATCCGCATACCTGTTATGCGATCGCATAGCCTCCTCCGTAAAAATGGAGGTGCAATAATGCGACAGCTATGCGGTCTGCATTCTCAAAATGCGATCTCATCTTGGACTGCATAGTTGTCCTCAAATTGGACAGCAAACTGTCCATGTATGCGACCAATATGCGGTCTGCATACCTATTATGCTATCGCATAGTGCGTCGCATAACATCGCAACTCTAGAAAAATCTATCTTTAAATTCCCGGGTTACTTTTTACTCAAAAAGGGTCCATTTTAAGAATTTCTACAGTTATAACAACACGGGGACCTATTTGGGCAGTATTTTTAGCCATGAAATTTTTGGGGTCTTTACACTAGTGAGGGTGATGACTGAGCGAGGCCGAGAGTCGGATTATAAGGATAGTGATGGATTGGGCTGCACGTCATAGCTTTATATACATATACATATATATATTGGATTGGGATGCACGCCGAACAGAGATATATTGGATCGAGCTGCACGCCACAATGAGATATATTGGATCGGGCTTCACGCTGCATCGATATATATATATTGAATGAGGTTGCATGCCGCAACGATATAGTGCTTGGGCTGAAGGAGCCTCTCTGGAGTCTGTACACCCCCAGTGAGCGCAGTCGATTATTTATAGATCGGGTTGGACGCTGCAGCAGTTATTATATGGTACATATTGAGCGTGAGTGCTGATTGACGAGTGATGAGTCACGAGTGACTGAGAGGCTTGCCCGAGAGGCTTTATTTGTGAGTGAAACTGTGCTCGAGGAACTTATTTGTTATGAAACTACTGTTTTCATGATTCTTTGCATATTTTCCTCTAAACAGTAAATCTTGAACCAATGTTTTACATGAGATTTGGAAAGGGAAAACTAGAGTTTTTATGAAACTTTCGAGACGTAGATTCCTGACTTGATTTATTAATTTCCGCTGATATTTATTATATGAATTTACATGATTTTAAAAGCTCGTATGTCGCCCCCACCCCCTCTTCTCTCCCTCTCCTTTCGGATCGGTCTAGTGGTATTCGACATTATTGGGAAAACTCGTTTCCTTTTGGGAAAGGGGTAAGGAATTGAAGAGTCGCTACCTAATGAATTAAGGTGCGTTATGGCACCTACTAAGGGTCATTTACAAACACAAATAGGATAACAAGAGATAGGTTGATGGCTTGAAATTACCTCAAGGGGAAGGTGTTAGGCACCCCTCAAAGTCCACAACTGTGGTTCCCAACCAAACTAGCTTTGTGAATTTTAAAACATGTAGCACATAAGCAATAAAAGCACATAGGTAAACAAATAAAGGTTTTTTTAGAAGATTCGCAGTCTAAGCACACATGTGTGCTAAATCTTAAAAGATTTAGATTCTAGGAACATATCTAAGGTTTTGAAAGAATTATGATCTAAACACACATATGTAAGGGATAGGGGGTCCTAGGTTGCTTATCCTATAGGATCACATCAGTACAATGCATGGTAATCACTCCTCAGAAGAGGGGCTACGTGGCATTAGCGCAATGGCTATCATATCCATGTCTACCCTTCCCCACCCCTCAGCGCTTATTACGTGAGTTTAGTTAACAACTTCTATGCGTGTTGTTACCCGTCCCTCCTTAATGGTCCTGGAGGAGATTAGGACCTCTACTTAAAGGCAGTTCTAAACAGACCCTAAGGTTGAAAGGAGAAAATACTAGGCGAAATGCAAGAATAGATAGGACTTTAATAGATAAAGGCGGGGTAAAACAATTAAAGGGCTCTGGCTTACCTCCACAGGTAATGCACGTAAACAGCACGACTTAAACACAAATAAGAGCAGTATTATTAGATAGGATCCTAAAACATGATGCCTAAGTGAATATCCAAACACAGAAGATAGGCAGTTTCAATTTTATAAACCCAGAAGCAGGGGCCCTAATAAGTCTGCCTACTAATTTTAAGCATGTTAACCGTTAAGCAGTAAACACAAAAGAAACAGTTTTCTAGTTTTATAAAGGTTGGTTACCTAAGGCTTTCCTAGGCGTGGGGAGAATGCACAATAGTTACCAGAATTATTAAAACAATTTAGAAGTTGTTTTACCTAAAGCATTCTGTTCTATGTGTTGTAAAGACACATGGGTTATTACCAGTTTAACTAACAAAGGATAATCATATGTGAGACTGTCTCATTTTCCTTTTTTCATGCATCAGTAGTTTAGCTAGGTGTGACTTAGTGAGATCCTTAAACAGGGTATCTAGTATCAACATTATAAGATGCAGAATGATTTATATGAAAAATTCCTAAAAAATCATGATTTCTAGATGCACAGAAAGTTACAGCATAGTTTCAGAATATGCAGTAGCAATAATTTTAATTTAATATTGTTATTTAGCCTAGAAGCAGGATTTCTAAGTGATGAAACAGTAGACCTAAGAACATGAAATCTAATGCATGATATGCTTAGAATGTATTGGTCCTAAACATGGATGAATTCTAATGCGCATATAGAAATGTAAGCCGAAGGCATGGTTCTACCCCATTGATATCGACAACAGACATGGCTACCCTCCTCTTTTCACTATCTACCCCCCAATATTCGTTTACAACAATTATTACAAACCAATGTGAATGAATTACATAAATAGATAAGAAAAATAAGAAGTTACACTATAGGGAGCCTGAAAACAGGCCCAGATTCTCAAAACCTCACATGCCCAATTATTTCGTAGCCTTTCCAATATTCGGATGTGTCAGTGTTCCCTAAGGACCTCAAGGGATCTCAGGCAGTGCTTACACCAGAATTTCACAATGATAATTGAGTAAGTGTAGTGTGGAAGAGTCATCTCTAATGCGTCAGAGTTCAAAGGGATCTCATAGGGATCCTTAAGCAGTCACACATTAGAGGGGCAAAACTTAAGGACCTAAAAGTAGAGTGAGAGTGATTGATATAGTTTTGAAAAGGTTTTAGTAAGAAAACAATGTTAAAAGAGACTTGCGAGGGAGTCATTTGGTAAAACAACTTTTGAAAAGAGAGGTTATATAATCAAACAATAGCAAATCAAACATAGATCCAAAACCAAACTCACCAATACTTAAAGAACACAGAACCAAAAAAGGAAGAACAAACCTACACACGGGGGTGACGGGGATTGGGGACACATATAGAACATGTAGTGCACACATAGTTACAGGAGAATGAAAATTCATATAGGGGTTCAAGGAATCAGCATATCTTGAATCTCAGAACCAACACAGGATCAGAGAACTTAGGATAGCTAACTGCTTTGCACAAAAATGTTCATGATAGAAATCAAGGAAAACATAAGTAAGGCAGAGTCACATTGAGGTATAGTATAAAGGGGTTCATAAGTAGGTTGATCCTAAGGGGTTGGACATGTTCAGAAGCATGCTGATAAAGCAGTAAAGTAGACATATTAGTGCAGGTTGAACAATCAAATCACATATAGAAACATATTAGAAACATGATAAACTGAAGCAGTAAAAGAAGCATATTGGTTTGAGACTTGAATTGAAATCAGAACATACCAGTAAAGAAGACAGTAAACATAAAAGTCAAGTGACATGAGAACACAATAGTTAGCCTTGGCTTGCAGTTGGCTAACTCAGAATAATAGTAAGTAACACAGAAAGAGAGGAGAAAGTTTTTAGTGAGAGAGAGATATCTTTTTGAACCAATGTGCTCGTCTGTTGTGTTAATGAAATAGCAAAGTATATATAGTTTGAAACTAGGTAGAGAATAAGGTAAAAATCAAAGTCATGTAGTGATTAAGGAATCAGAATAAATCAGCATAAAATCAATGTAAGTACTCCCTTCAATTGAGGAGTTAACTTCAAACGGTAATAAACATGTAATAAATAAGGAAAGATACCATATGTGACAGGAATATAACACATAAGGAAACAATCTCAGCACATAGAAGTATAAGACATGTAATAGATGCTAGGTTCAGAAAATCTAATTAAGGAAAGTACTTAAAAAAATCATTTGATAGCATAATCGCCCATACAATGAGGCAAGAAAATATTTTAGAGGTTGAAATCAGTAGAGAATTGAGGATATCAATCACAGGGAATTAGGGATTCAAAAAGGAGTAGTATTGATTAAGGGTAATCAACACAAATTTCACGGAATAAACACATAATAGGCAAGGAAAAAGGCAATAATCAGAACCCTACTAGACACGATAAAGTAAAAATCACATGGAACCAGGGATCCAAATTGGAACATAGTACTGAGGAACACAATACGCCAAATAGGGTGAAAATCACATAAAATTAGGGATTCACATAGAACATAGCATGACTTAAATGAATAGACATGATATAGGCGGAACAAGCAACAACCAGAAACCCTAATAAGGTAAAATCACAGAATCTTTGAACGAATTCATAAATAACAGACATGCAAATGAATCAAGTGAACAAATAAGTAAGAACAGATTCAGAACCCGTGATTAAGACCAAAAAAATTAGGGTTTTGACATAGACAAAAGGGAAAAAGTTAAAATAGACGCTTAAACATATTGAAAATCATAGAATAACACTTAAATCAGAAGAAGAATCATTTTTAAAAGGGGTCAAGAAACCCTAGTTTGAATACGAAGAGGCGTTTTAGGTAAAATCAGAGAAATCATTAAGGAAAACAACAAAATAAATAAGGATATACTCAGATCTATTACAGGTCTAAGAAGTCAATAGTTAAAAATAGAGTTTCAGAGATAGATAACCCAGAGATGAGAGAATCGACTTAGAAACCATTGGTTTTAGCTGGAGACAGAAGGATCTTACTCGGACAGGCCAATGGTGGCCAGATAATGATATGAAAAGGCCATGGGGCTGGGGATGGTGGTTAAACCACCATAGTTACTGGCAAGCCAATGGCCGGTGAGTAGGTTTAGCAGAGAGAGTTTTGAGAGAGATGAGAGGGATGTAACGGCGGAGTGAAAGAGAGTAAAATGAGAGGAAAGGGGGGGGGGATAGTCTTTAGGGTTAAATTAGGTAAGAAGAAATCTGGACCGTTGATAAAAAATGATCAACGATCCATATTAAAAGGGAAATTGGGTCGGCTGATTAATGGATTTGGGTTTGGCGTATTTGGGATTGATTTAATCAGGTTTGGGCTGGTTTAATAGGTAGTGATTAATCAATTTAGGCTAAAATCGAAATAGGCATGGGCTATTTGTTAAATACCCAGATAGTTTAATTAAAATAGTTTTATGAGGTAATAACTATTTATAGAAATGAATCATATGCATGGAAATAACTTAAAAATGGTTATTTGATATTTAAAAATATTTGGTAAAAAATAGTATAAAATTACATGTTTAGGCTATAATTGCAAAGTTATTGCAATTATATCCAAAATATGTCAATTTGGTTAATTATTAAATAATTTGATCTTATTAGGACCATAAACAATGAATTAAATCAAGAAATGCATTTGAAGTCATATATGATGCGATTTTGTAATTATTTATTGGAAATAAAATGCTAGATAAATTAGACAAAATATAGGAAAATTATGAAAAAATACCAATCGTTTTTAATGCATAATTTTGAAGGTACATATGCAATTTTGAAACATACTATGGGAAAAACTGGGTATCAACAGCTGCCCCTCTTTACCCGAAAAGGATGAAAGAGTTGTCGGGTAAAGATAGATGGCCAATTTTGACCGAGCGAAACGGTTAGAGAGGTTTAGGTCGTGCTCCAAGTTCTGAGCTGCCTACATATCCCTGGTTTTATATGAATCAGGCCGTATGTAGTTCCGGATTCATCGGCAAAGTATACCGACGAAATTATTACCAGAGTGGACACAACATCTAGGGATGAGCGAATGAACGGCTTGCGGGATATCAGGTTTGGTACGGTTGGGAGAACAGGAGCGGGATTTCACCTGGTGGGATAGCCGTTTCTTGACGGGTTACCTGCAAATAAAAGCAATACAAGCGTATACTATGCATAAATTTAAACATGGTGTAGGTTCCCGTTGGACTATGAAAGTTGTCTTTGGAAAGTTAGGGATGACATCCTTAGAACATGATGTCCTGGGCCATGAATGGCTTGATGAGAGATTAGTAGGCCATGAAATGATGTTCTCGGGCCATGGAGATGGTGCCTCCGAACTATGATACCTTTCAATAATGATATGCAAATTGATAGAGATCCTCAGGCCATGACACGGTGTCTTCCGGCTATGAGGATGATGCCGTTAGACTATGACGCCTTTGGACAGGTTGGCGATATTTCAGCCCATGATATGCAATAATATAATACCGACAAGACAGAGCTTAGTCTTGCGAATTCAAGGGCAGAGTTTAGCCCGAAAGAGAAGCGAAGTAGATAATGCTTGAGAGACAGCGTTTAGTCTCGGTGAAAAAGTAAATTAGTGGAAGAGCTTAGCCTCATGCAGATAGGAAGAAAGCGGTTAGCCTTATGCAAAATGGAAGGCAGACGGTTAGCCTTCCGCAAGGGAAGGCAGGAGATTAGTCTTATGCAAATGGAAGGCAGAAGATTAGCCTTATGCAAGGGAAGGCAGGACATTAACCTTATGCGAGTGAAGGCAGAGCGTAGTCTCATGCAAATGAAGGCACAGCTTAGCCTTTTGTAGACAGAGGGTAGATGATTAGCCTTATGAAAATGGAGGTACAGCTTAACCTCATGCAAAATGTGGGATTGAGCTTAGTCCCGTGCAACATGAAGGAAGCGCTTGGCCCTATGCAAAGGAACAAATAGCAAATGCTAGTGGGATTTCTTAGCTGGTAATAGGTTGTGGTATTGCGATTGTTGTGAGAACTGTGACTATGGAGCATGTTTGTTCTTTTGTGCTGATAGTAAACCTTGCATTTGCGACTGTGTTGAAGTTTGTGGCTTCGAAACCTGTTTGTTCTTTATTCCTGCATCCAAAGAAAAATCATGAGTTCTGTAGATGGGGAAGGTTGGTTCGTATCCCCACTGGCTTTTCTTGCTTCGTTCTGCTTGGTCTGATGATCTTTTTTATGCCGTCGGGGTAGCGTTTGCTAAACAGAGCTTTATTTTGAAAACATGCATGATTTTATAAAGACATAGTAAAAATACATTTTGAGAAATTTAGATGAACCGACGACCGTGACATGGTTCAAGACATTGCAACAACTCATGCTACGGAATTTTGAGGGTCCTCCTCAAAATTTTGGCCCAGTCAGATGGTTGACGATTCTGACTGTTGTACATGCTGCGATCAGCTAAAATTGCTTCAAAATTTTGAGGGTTCTTCTCAAAATTCTGCCCCAGTTTCCAATTACGGGGGGAATGATATTTTTATTGAATTATGACTGAACCCATAGGGCTGCATACATATCCCTCTTAAAGGGGAATCATGTCAGGCGTAGTTCAATTTAAACCATTGAAGAAAATCATAGAAAGTTACACATAATATAGTTTGACTGTATCTGAATTGATTGTCTTTGGCCAGACTTCTCCATCCATTTCTGCCAGTATGAGGGCTCCTCCTGTCAATACTCGGTGAACCATCAGTTGGGAGAAAATTTCCCTTTGTCTTCATCTTGATGTGGAAATATCTTTTTTATAACCAGCTGCCCCGGTGCGAAGTGTCTTGGCTTGAATCTCTTGTTGAAGACTCTAAACATTTTCTTCTGATAAAGTTGACTGTGACATATTGCATTCATCCTTTTCCCATCCATGAGGGCCAACTGCTCGTACCAGCCTTTTTTCCATTCTGCGTTGCTGAGCTCAAATTCTTGTATGATTCTTAAGGAAGGGATCTCCACTTCGGCAGGAATAACAACTTTCGTACCATAAACCAGTAAATAAGGAGTTGCCCCGGTTTATGTGCGGACTGTGGTGCGTTATCCCAGTAAGGCAAATGATAACTTTTCATGCCACTGTTTGTGCTTTTCTATCATCTTTGTCAATATCGTTTTGATGTTCTTGTTGGCGGCTTCCATAGCTCCATTCATCTGTGGTCTATAGGCTGTGGAATTCTTGTGCTTGATTTAGAAATTCTCGCACATGGCTTTCATCACATCACTGTTAAGATTGGATCCGTTGTCGGTGATGATTGACTCTGGAACCCCAAACCGACAAATGATACGGTCGCGGACAATGCCTGCCACGACTTTCTTAGCCACTGCTTTGTAGGATTCCATTCGACCCATTTGGTGAAATAATCAATAGCTACTAACATGAATCTGTGTCCATTTGAAGTGGTAGGTTCTATCGGTCCAATGACGTCCATTCCCCAAGCAGCGAACGACCAAGGCGAGCTTGTTGCATTGAGCTCGTTTGGGGTACCTTTATCATATTAGCATGTACCTGACATCGGTAGTATTTTCGGGCATACTGGATGCAGTCCATTTCCATGGTTATCTAGAAGTAACCGGCTCTAAGTATTTTTTTTTCCAAGACATAACCATTCATATGTGGTTCTCCTGTATAGGTGTCCTCCGCCGAGAAAGAAATTGTTGGACAATCTACGAGCGTGCGTTTCTAAGTGTGATTTGCAAGATCTGGGTACTCTCCCTTTGACAAGTATTCCCTGATGTCGTGGAACCATGGTCTTCCGTCTGCTTCTTCTTAAACGTGGCACAATATGCTGGTTGGCTATGGATTTTTACTAGAATAGGATCAATGAAGTTCTTATCTGGGTGTTGTACCATGGATGATAGAGTGGCCAATGCATCGGCAAACTCGTTCTGAATTCTGGGGACGTACCAAAATTCTATCTTCAGGAACCTCTTTCTCAGTTCCTGCACATGGTGCAGATACGACAGTATCTTGGAATTCTTGGTAGCCCATTCTCCTTGTACTTGGTGTATTATCAGGTCTAAGTTACCAATTACTAACAACTCCTGGATATTCATGTCAACGACCATATTGAGCCTTAAGATGCAAGCTTTATATTCATCCATATTGTTGGTGTAGGAAAATCTGAGTTTGGCAGATACCGGGTAATGTTGACCTGTTTTTGATATCAGGACAGCTCCAATGCCGAATCCTTTGAAATTGGCTGCTCCGTCGAAGAACATTCTCCAACCGTCATAGGATTCTGCAATGTCTTCTCCTATGAATGACACTTCTTCATCGGGAAAATACATTTTCAAGGGTTCGTATTCTCCTCCCACAGGATTCTCGGCAAGATGATATGCCAATGCTTGCTCCTTGACCGCTTTCTGAGTCACATAGACAATGTTGAACTCACTCAGCAGGAGTTGCCCTTTGGCCAGCTTGCCAGTGGGCATGGGCTTCTGAAAGATATACTTCAAGGGATCCATCCTTGATATGAGATATGTTGTGTAGGCACAGAAGTAATGCCTCAGCTTCCGAGCTACCCAAGTCAGAGCACAGCAGGTACGTTCTAGTAGATAATACCGTGCCTCATATGTAGTGAACTTCTTACTCAAGTAATAAATAACATGCTCCTTTCTTCCTATCTCGTCATGTTGCCCCATAACGCAGCCGAAAGCTTCATCTAGTACCGCAAGGTAGAGTAGCAAGGGTCTACCTGGCTCTGGCGGGACCAAAACTGGTGGCGTTGACAAGTATTCCTTGATTCTGTCGAAAGCTTTCCAAAAATCCTCGGTCTATTTGGTAGTACCATCTTTCTTTAGCATCTTGAAGATTGGTTCACATATAACCGTGGGATGGGCTATGAATCGGCTGATGTAGTTAAGGCGTCCCAGGAAACTCATCACATATTTCTTGTTCTTTGGTGGTGGTAACTCGATCCAATTCTATCCCTATCCGACTGACGATGAACCCAAGCAATTTCTGAACAGGAACCCCGAATGCACACTTCACGGGACTTAATTTCAAGTTGTACTTTCACAGCCTGTTGAAGAACTTTCTCAAATCTGATGTATGGTCAGTGGCTCTTTTGGACTTGATGATGATGTCATCCACATACACCTCGATTTTTTTGTGTATCATGTCATGGAAGATAGTGGTCATAGCTCTCATATAGGTGGCCCCAACATTATTTAGGCCGATGGCATAATCTTATAACAGTAGACTCCCCACGGCGTAATTAAAGTTGTTTTCTCAGCGTCTTCCTCGTCCATCCAAATCTGATGGTAACCAGCAAAGCAATCCACGAACGACTAAAGCTTATGCTTGGCGAAATTGTCAATCAGGATGCGTAAGTTCGGGAGAGGAAAATCATCCTTCAGACTGGCTCGGTTGAGATCCCGGTAGTCGACACAAACCCTGACCTTTCCATCTTGCTTGGGCACTGGCACGATGTCGGCTAACCATGTCGGGTATTCAACTATCCTGAGAACGTTGGCATTGGTTTGCTTGCTAACTTCCTCTTTGATTCTCTGACTCATATCAGGCTTGAACTTTCTGACCTTTTTCTTTACTGGCAGGCACATTCGATTGGTCGGCAACATGTGAGCCATAATGGATGTACTTACACCAGTCATGTCATTGTACGACCATGCAAATATGTCTTCATACTCTTTCAAGAATTGTTTGTATTCCACTTTCTCTGATGGCCACAAATGGATGATGATGCGCGTTTCTTTGACAGTGTCTGAATCTCCAAGTTGGTTACCTCGGTCTCATCCAGATTGGACTTAGGCTTGTTTTCAACAACCTCAACTTCTCTGATAATTTCATCGGGTATGACATCCTCTTCTTCTAAATCACTATCCTTTTGTTGCGTTGTCTCATTGTATGTCACAGTCATTGGTTCAACAAGATAGGAAATAGTAATGCTGTATAGATAAAATAATGAGAGAAACGATAATAAATAAATACAGATTCATTGAAACGTAAAAGTGATTTTTGAGTGTTTTGGAACATTGGAGATTTTATTGGAGCATGAAAAAAATGGAAAAGGTGAAAAGGAAATAAATAGTAAAAATGAAAAAAAAACAATGCTTGAAGCCTTGCTACCCCGGGACTAGTCGGGCCCTGGATGGTCTAACAGTCCAATTCTTGAGGAATGATCCCTTACTCACATCTTGGACGATAGGGCCTTCCTCCTCCTCCTCCTCCTCCTCCTCCTCCTCAACAATAACACAGCAGTNGGCCGCTAATGTTTCTTCTTCCTCTGACCCCCATATTACATCGGCCTGTTGGAAGGTCTGATCTATATGCAGTATCGAATTTTCCAATGGATAGTATGGGCCTCTCCATGGTGGCGACCAGTTCTCGTACTCTTGCCATGTGTATTTGTATCCCAGCCCAAAAGTGGTGCCATGGTGCTTCAGCTGTATTGGTTTGGAAATTCCCCTGAAGATTCTTACTGAGTCCTATGCCAGGCTCGTATCCACTCCAGTTCAGTATGCTCTCGATTTTATTGTCCCACCATTTGTATTTGTCTACTGCATTGATCTACTCAATGTTGTGGTAGGTTTCTCCACCCAACCTTCTTCTACCTTCAATCACTGGGATGGTGTGGCCACTATAGATAGGATTGCTTCCATCTCCATGGATGATCACCTCTTGGTGGTTCCACTAACATTTTACTAATTGGTGCAATGTTGATGCCACAGCCCCAGCGGCATGTATCCACGGACGTCCCAACAACAGGTTGTAGGATGCTGATATGTTTATCACCTGAAATTCAACCTCGAACCATGTAGGTCCCATCTGCAGGCAAAGACTGATTTCATCAATGGTAGACCTCTGAGAACCGTCGAAAGCCTTTACATTCATAGATCCTTGTTTGATTTCGTACAACCCGTTGCCCAACTTCTTGAGTGTTGTCAACGGACAGATGTTCAGGCTGGATCCCCCACCGATAAGCATCCTGGTGATGAAGTGGTCCTCACATTACACAGTGATGTGCAGTACTTCGTTATGACTTAGCCCTTCAGGCGGCAGATCGTCCTCGTGGAAAGTGATCTTGTGACTCTCCAGTACTTGACCTACCATATTGGCCATTTCTCCACTAGTTATGTTATTTGTCACATATGTTTCGTTCAGCACTTTCATCAAAGCATTCCTGTGTGTCTCTGAATTTTGCAGCAATGACATAATGGATATCTGGGCTGGAGTTTTGCTCAGCTGATCGATGACTAAGTATTCCCTGGGCTTCACCTTCCTCCAAAGATCATCTAGGCCTATCTCAATGACAGGTGGCCTGTTGGAAGCATTCTTGCTAGACTCTGCCAAGTGTTCAGGTGTATAGACCCTGCTGGTCCTTGTCATCCCCTGTGCAGCACCAACTTCTTCTATCTTGACTTTACATTTCCTTCTTGCTTCAGCCATGTAATCCCAAGGTACAACTTTATCGTTGAAAGGTGGTGTGGTTGAAACTGTCACTGTGATTGGTGCGCTTACTTTCACTTAAAATGGAATGGGTGCCTTAGCAGGTGGCATAATTTCAACCTCAAACGACAAACGCGTGTCTGCAGGTGGTGCCGTTTCAAACTTGAATGGGAGTGACGCAGTTACCTCTATGTCTCTGGATGGCTGAATCTAGACTATGATGGGATTAAGAGTGATTGTTGGCTTCTCTGGGTCATCACCTTCTATGATTAACCCGATCGACATCTCTGGGTCCCAATCTCTTCTATCTCTATCATGTTGATACCCCTATGGTCTGAAATCGGATTGTTGCGAACATTGGGAGTAACTTCCTTTGCTTAGATGACCTTGTTATCAATCATAGACTGGATCTTATCTTTCAATGAGCGACATTCATCAATTGTATTCCCCTTCATGCCGGAATGGTATGCACATGTCTTATTTGGATTGACCCATTGGGATGAATTTTCAGGGGTTATAGCAGGGATAAAAGTGACATAACCAGTAGCTTTTAATCTTTTATACAGTTGTTCGATGGGTTCAGCAATGGCGGTGTATTGTTTAGGAGGTCTGCGATGAAAGTTGTGTCGAGGTCTCGGGAAATTTTGGCGAGCAGGGGGTGATTGGAAGTGAGATGGTTGAGAGTTGTAGGTATGATAAACATGAGCTAGTTGGGAATATCTGGGGGAATTAGGCTGATATGTGGACAGTGGAGATGGCTGATATGTTAGCGGAGGTGCTGACTGGTAGGTGGGCGAGGGTGCTTGATAGGTGAGTGGGGAAGTTTGGTATACCAACGGGGATTTGGGTCCTTGTGCAACCATTACCGTTCCTGCATCTTTCTTCTTGGATATACCACCAGACTGCAAGGCTTTATTTGTGGCCTGAAGTGCCTCAAAGTTAGTGACCATTCCACTCTTGATACCTTCTTCAATTCTCTCACCCAACTTGATGATATCAGAGAATTTGTTGTTTTAAATCACCATTAGCCTCTCATAATACTGCGGGTATTGTGCTCGCTTGAAAACTTTGTTCATTTGTTCTTCCTCTAGGGCAGGCCTGACCTTGGCTGCTTCAGATCTCCAGTGAGCGGTATACTCGCGAAAAGGTTTGGTAGGCTTCTTTTTAAGGTTCTGGATGTAGAACACGTCTGGTGCATTCTCTGTATTGAACCTGAACCGGTCCATTAAGTCTGATGCCACACTTACCCAGTCGGACCACTTCTTAGGGTTTTGGCATATGTAAAAAGATAAAGCATCTCCTGTGAGGCTCCTCATGAACAATTTTAGGCGAATCTTCTCGTCTCTTCCTACTCCAACCAATTTATCACGATAGGTCCTCAAATGGACCCTGGGATCACCTGTACCATCGAACATTTCGAACTTAGGAGGTTTGTAACCCTCCGGTAGTTCAATATCGAGTTGTATGCAGAGATCTTTATAGTTCAACCCTTCGACTCCCTTAGTCCCTTCAACGCCCTGAACTCGACTAGTCAGCTTATTGAGTTCCTCGGCCAAATTCATAATGAGCATATCCTTCTCACTGGATTCAGGTGGGTAAGCAACGTGTTGGGTGGAGTGAGGTAGAGTCTCCACGTATATGGGGTTGTTCTGATGACCTGGTGTTTGAGCATAGAGTACTTGTGGAGTTCTGTGTTTCAGGGATGATCAATGGGGTGTTTCTCGGAGTGTGGAAAGTGTTGTGCTGGTGATGTGGTTGGATAATTTGATTACTAGGTGGAGTTGTATGATGATGAGTTGCGGGAGGGTTTTGTTTGTTTGGGGTGTTCTGAGGAGGTATGGTATTTTGAGTGACATCTGGGACACTGAGTGAGAAGGATAAGTTTGCCAAGTTCCGGACATGCTCAAGCTCCCCTTGGAGTTTCAACAACCTTTGCTCGAGTTGTGACATAGCATCATTCTGAACTTGAGTACCTTGATTATCAAGAGCTTCTGTTCGTTCCACTAGCGTTGTGTTTTATTGTCTGATGTTGCCCAAATCTTTTATTTTTCCTTTGCCTTTGCCTTTAGGTGGACTAAAAGGAGTAGGAGGTGGAGGGCCCTGGATCTTGTGTGAAATGATGATGATGCCAGAATGCACGGACCAGCCTTTAAGGAGGGGAAATAATCAAAAGAAATAAACAAAACCAAAAATAAAAGGTAGCCAAGTCAGTGAGGATCATGAAAAAATACTGTAGTATTTAAACACATAGTGCAGGAATAAAATCGTGTCCTAACGTAGGGGCCTCGTTCTGCCCGAGGTAGGCCTAGCGACAAGTTGATTTGGAGAACTTAGATTCCAAAATGCCTCATTTCATTAATGTAACTAGATGAATCCAAAACACTAAAACAATAAGCAGGAAATAAAGTCACTAACGACACTCGCCCTTATTATATTAATAAAAGCAATGAAAATGAAACCTAGACTACTTGGTCCCAGAAGGACCTTCCCCCTACTCGATCTTCTTGGCTTTGTCACTTGGCGAAAGGTCTTTCCACCAATCAAGCAACAGTGGTGGTATTCTTTGGACCATGCCGAACCTGGGGACTTTATGCCTCATTTTCTGCAAAATAGGTAAGGTTAGACCCTTACCCCCGCCAGACTCGACTATTTATACACTTATGATTAGCATATAGGCATTTAGTTCTCCAAATAAATGCACAAAATGTGATTGCGTCCGTTGGGATTATCAAAAACCCGGTGGACTTTTGGATAAGGCTCTCTTAAAGGGTTATTGTGCGGATGACACGTTAACCCGGCTAGGTTTGACCATGATGCATGTACAATATAACAGAGTAAGGTTTCTATGAGGTTTTAGACTGGTACCCTAAAGCGGACAACTTGAGGGGGAAAGACACGGAACCATCGACTGCACCGCTGATCGACTAGTTTTACCGCAAATATGTCTTTTGCCGAATTTAGGGGTGATATAATAGAAGAGCGCAACCACTCATCAAGCGTTTCTATAGGATTTGTATAGGCACGAGTGGAATATGATGTTGAGCATGATTATGCAACAGTAAATGAGCAATAAAAGCATGTTGTCATGTATTTGCACGTTATGAAAGCGGTAAACACAACAGTTATGATTGAAAAGCAGTTGCAAAGGAAAACAAAAAGAAACATGTCAGATTTGATTTTGAAAAGAACAAGTACTTGAAAGGGATAACCAATTAATTGCACAAAAAGGGGCAAAGGGAAAGGAAAAGGTCGTAAGTATTAACAAAGTAAAAACAAGTTCACAAAGCAGCTTGAAATGGTAAAAGCCTAGATATATCCTCAACAGAGTCGTCATGCTGTCACGCCCCCTCTCTTCTCCCTCTCCTTTCGGATCGGTCCGGGGGTATTCGACCTTATTGGGACAATTCGTTTCCTTTTGGGAAAGGGGTAAGGAATTGAAGAGTCGCCACCTAATGAATTAAGGTGCGTTAGGGCACCTACTAAGGGTCATTTACAAACACAGATTGGAAAACCAGAGATAGGGTAAGAGCATGAAATTACTTCAAGGGCAAGGTGTTAGGCACCCCTCGAAGTCCACAACTGTGGTTCCCGGCCAAACATATAAGGTTTCTAAAGAGTTATGATCCAAAAACACACATATGTAAGGGATAGAAGGTCCTAGGTTGTTTATCCTATAGGATCACATCATTACAATGCTCGGTAATCACTCCTCGGAAGAGGGGCTACACGTTCCATTAGCGCACCGGCTATCATATCCATGTCTACCCTTCCCCACCCCTTAGCGGTTATTAAGCGAGTTTATTTAACGACCTTTATGCGTGCTGTTACCCGTCCCTCCTTAATGGTCCTGGAGGAGATTAGGACCTCTACTTAAAGGCAGTTCTAAACAAACCCCTAATTTGAAAGGAGAAAATACTAGGCGAAATGCAAGAACAGATAAGACTTTAATAGATAAAGGCGGGGAAAAACAATTAAGAGGCTCTGGCTTACCTCCGCAGGTAATGCACGTAAACAGCACGACTCAAACACAAATAAGAGCAGTATTATTAGACAGGATCCTAAAACATGATGTCTAAGTGAATATCAAAACACAGAAGATAGGCAGTTTCAATTTTATAAACCTAGAAGCAGGGGCCCTAATAAGTTTGCCTACTAATTTTAAGCCTGTTAACCGTTAAGCAGTAAACACTGGTTACCTAAGGCTTGCCTAGGAGTGGGGGGAATGCACAATAGTTACCAGAATTATTAAAACAGTTTAGAAGTTGTTTTACCTAAAGCATTATGTTCTATGTGTTGTAAAGACACAAGGGTTATTACCAGTTTTACTAACACAGGATAATCATATGTGAGACTGTCTCATTTTCCTTTTTGCATGCATCAGTAGTTTAGCTAGGTGTGAATTAGTGAGATCCTAAAAAAGGGTATCTAGTATCAACATTATAAGATGCAGAATGATTTATATGAAAAATTCCTAAAAAATCAAGATTTCTAGATGCACAGAAAGTTACAGCATGGTTTCAGAATATGCAGTAGCAAAGCAAGACTTCTAAATGATGAAAATAATGTCAAATGATATGTTGAAACAGTAAACCTAAGAACATAATATCTAATGCATGACATGCTTAGAATGTATTGGTCGTAAACATGGATTCTAATGCGCACATAGAAATGTAAGCCTAAGGCATTGTTTCTACCCCATTGATATAGACAACAGACATGGCTACCCTCCCATTTTAACTATCAATCCCCAATATTCGTTTAAAAAAATTATTACAAACCAATGTGAATGAATTACATAAGTAGATAAAAAAATAGAAGTTACACTATAGGGAGCCTGAAAACAGGCCCAGATTCTCAGAATTTCACATGCCCAAATGTTTCATAGCCTTTCTCATATCCGGGTGTGTCAGAGTTCCCTAAGGACCTCAAGGGATCCCTAGAAGTGCTCACACCCAGATTTCACAACCATAATTGAGTAAGTGTAGTGTGGAAGAGCCAGCTCTAATGCATCAGAGTTCAGAGAGATCTCATAGGGATCCCTAAGCAGTCACACATTAGAGGGGCAGAACTTAAGGACCTAAGAGTATAGTGAGCGTGCTTGATATAGTTTTGAAAATGTTTTAGTAAGAAAACCATGTTAAAATAGACATTCTTGAAACAATTTTGTGAAATAAAATGGGGAGTCGTTTAGTAAAACAACTTTTGAAAAGGGAGAGTTATATAATTAAACAACATCAGATCAAACATAGAGCCAAAACCAAACTCAGAAATATTTAAAGAACACGTAACCAATACAGGAAGAACAAACCTACACACAGGGGTGATGGGGATTAGGGATACATACATCACATGTTGTGCACACATAGTTACAGGAGCATGAAAATTCTTATAGGGGTTTAGGGAATCAGCATATCATGAATCTCAGAACCAACATAGGATCAGACAACTTAGGATAGCTAACTGCTTTGCACAAAAAGGTTCATGATAGAAATCAGGGAAAAAATAAGTAAGGCAGAGTCACACTGAGGTATACTACAAAGGGGTTCATAAGCAGGCTGGTCTGAATGGGTTTGACATGTTCAAAAGCATGCTGATAAAGCAGTAAAGTAGACATATTAGAAACATGATAAACTGAAGCAGTAAAAGAAGAATATTGGTTTGGGACTTGAATTGAAATAAGAACATGCCAGTAAAGAAGACAGTAAACACAAAAGTGAAGGGACAGGAGAGCACAATAGTTAGCCTTGGCTTGCAGTCGGCTAACTCAGAATAATAGTAAGTAACACAAGAAAAGGGAAGAAAGTTTTGAGTGTTAGAGAGAAAGAGAGAGAGCTTTTTGAACCAATGTGCTCGTCTGTTGTGTTAATGAAAGATCAATGTATATATAGTTTGAAACTAGGTAGAGAATAAGGTGAAAATCAAAGTCATGCAATGATTTGGGAATCAGAATCAATCAGCATAAAATCAATATAAGTACTCCCTTCAATTAAGGAGTTAACTTCAAACGGTAATAAAAATGAAATAAATAAGGAAAGATACCATATGTGACTAGAATATAACACATAAGGGAACAATCTCAGCACATAGAAGTATAAGACATGTAATAGAGGCTAGGTTTAGAAAATCTAATTAAGGAAAGTACTTAAAAAATCGACCGACAGTATAATCGCCCATAAAATAAGGTAAGAAAATAGTTTAGAGGTTGAAATCAATAGAGAATGGAGGAGATCAATCACAGGGAATTAGGGATTCAAACAGGAGTAGTATTGATTAAGGGGAATCAACACAAACTGCACGGAATAAACATACAATAGGCAAGGAAAAAGGCAAGAATCAGAACCCTAATAGGCACGGTAAAGTAAAAATTCACATAGAATCAGGCATTCAAACTGGAACATAGTACGGATGAACAAAAACTTCTGAGAATAAGCGAGATAAACACATAATAGGCAGGAATAGACAAAATTAGAAACCCTAATAAGCCAAATAGGGTGAAAATCACACAAAATTAGGGATTCACATAGAACATAGCATGACTTAACAGAATAGACACGATATAGGCGGACGAAGCAACAATCAGAAACCCAAATAAGGTAAAATCACAGAAACACTGAACGAATTCATAAATAACAGATATGAAAATGAATCAAATGAACAAATAAGAAAGAACAGACTCAGAACCCATGATTAAGACCAAGAAACTTAGGGTTTGACATAATAAGTCAGACAAAAGGGGAAAAACATAAATAGACGCTTAAACATATTGAAAATCATAGAATAACACTTAAATCAGAAGAAGAATCATTTTTGAAAATGGGTCAAGAAACCCTAGTTTCAAGACGAAGAGGCGTTTTAGATAAAATAAGAGAAATTATTAAGGAAAACAACAAAAAAACTTAGGATATACTCAGATCTACTACAGGTGTAACAAGTCAAGAGTTAAAATAGGGTTTTAGAGATAGATAACCCAGAGATGAGAGAATCGGGTTTGAAACCATAGGTTTTTGCTGGAGATGGAAGGATCTTACTCGGACAGGCCAAGGGTGGCCTCATAACGGCATTAAAAGGCCATGGGGTTGGGGATGGTGGTGAAACCACCATCGTTACCGGCAAGCCAACGATCGGTGAGTAGCTTTAGCAGAGAGAGTTTTGGGGGAGATGAGAGGGATGTAACGGCGGAGTGAAAGAGAGGAAAATGAGAGGAAAGAAGGGGTAGTCTTTAGGGTTAAATTACGTAAGAAGAGATCTGGACCGCTCATCAAAAATGATCAACGGTCCAGATTAAAAGGGGAATTAGGTCGGGTGAGTAATGGATTTGGGCTTGGGGTATTTGGGCTTGATTTAATTAGGTTTGGTTGGTTTAATAGGGAGTGATTAATCTATTTAGGCTAAAATCGAAATAGGCATGGTCTATTTATTAAATACCCAGATAGTTTGATTAAAATAGTCTTGTAAGGTAATTACTATTTATAAAAATGAATCATTTGCATGGAAATAACTTAAAAATGGTTATTTGATATTTAAAAATATCTGGTAAAAAAAAGTATAAAATTACATGTTTAGGCTATAATTGCAAAGTTATTGCAATTATATCCAAAGGATGCCAATTTGGCTAATGATGAAATAATTTGATCTTATTAGGACCATAAACAATGACTTAAATCAAGAAATGTCTTTAAAATTATTTGTCATGTGATTTTCTAATTATTTATTGGAAATAAAATGCTAGATAAATTAGATTATATAGAAAAATCATGGAAAAATATCAATCGTTGTTTATAAATGATTTTTAAGGTACATATGCAATTTTAAAAAATATTTTGGAAAAAATTGGGTGTCAACATCGTCACTGCACTCAAGTTTTTATTTATATTTGGTACTTACTGAGTTGATGTACTCACGTTACTCCATGCACCTTTTGTGGAAATCCGGGTGTCCGGATCAAGTGAGATTTAATTTATTCTCAGTGGAGCATTTGTCGGAGACTGTGAGGTAGCTGCACGGCTTTCACAGCCCCACCCTCCTCCTTCTTGCCGCTATTTACATTTTCATAGACTTGTTGTATTAAGGAAGACGTGTCAGATTCTGTGTTCCATTTAGTTGCTCATGACTGTTGACTCCGGGTTTTTGGGATATTATTTAGATGTTTTTCCTTGATTATCCGTATTTTTGAAATACTAAAAGTGGAAGATTTATCATAAATCGCATTATTGATTTAAATGGAAAGTTCCTTGTATTAAGCGCTGTAAATTGGCTAGCCTAGTACCACGATAGTCGACATCACGACCAATTTAGATTTGGGGTGGTGACAAGTTGGTATCAGAGCCTAGGTTACATAGGACTCACCGGCCATGGGCAAGTTCAGTAGAGTCTTGTGGATCGGTACGGAGACGTTTGTACTTATCTTCGAGAAGCTGAAGAACCCTTAGCAAAAATCTCACATTTGTTGAATTCTTGTCGTGCGAATCTATTGATTTTGGAAACTAAACTTCTATATTCTGGAAACTAAACTTCTATTGTTTCTGGAAACTAAACTCTAAGCGTGCTCCTACCCGTCCCTTCTACGTGGTCACGGAGGAGTTTAGGACCTCTAAATCTGGGCAGTTCTAGACAACCCCCAAGGTATTCAAAAGGGAAAAATCTAGGCGACAAAAATAACAGATAGGAAAATCAAATAGGGGAAGAAGTTAAGGGGCTCATGTTTTCCTCCACATATAGACAAATAAGAAGCACGCCTCAAACACAGATTCAGGTAATTTCAGAGAAAGAGTCCTAGGACAGGATGTCTAGGTGAAAATTAGTAGACAGAATATTCAACATTATTTCACAAACTCAATGGCAGGGTCCTAATTAGTTTGCCTACTAATTTTAAGTCCTGTAAAACATAACAGTAACAAATCAAAAATGCAGTTTCCAGTTTTATATAAAGACCTTAATCACCTAAGGCTTCCCTAGGCTTGGGACTATATGCAATCTCAAATACAGGGGTTGTTGATATTATTCAACCTATAGGCATGTTGGATCTAGGCGATACCAATTATAACAGGTGATTTATACCAATTTGTATTTAGAGACATGATACCTACGTTTGAGGCTGTTTAAAGCTTTTCATGGACAGTTATTTATCTAGTCGAAATAGACAAGATTCAAAACGGATGCAAATAGAGTCTTAAGAACATGATATCTAATGCACGCATAGATGACTGTTTTATTAGGATGTTTTAATAGCCTAGTGGCATGATTTCTAAATGATCATGAATTATACAAAATGAAAAAAAGAGTGATGGTTTACCAGATGTTTCTAATATGCAAAGCAGTAAACGTGAGTGCCCTAAAACAGGATATCTAATGCACATATTCAATATAGTTTTAATGCAAATAACATACCAATCCTAGAACATGATTTCTAGTGCATAACACAAGCATAGAACATGATTTCTAGAGCGGATTAGCAGAATGTAAAACCTATAGACATGATTTGTACACTACTTTACCCCCACAAGATCATATAGCTACCTTCCCTTTTCACTAGTTACCCCAATATCTGTTACAAGGGATTATTACAGACCAGGATTACATAAATTACATAAATGTAGTATAAATTAAACTATATGGAGCCTGAAGCAGGCCCGAAGCAAACCTGGTACGACCTTCAATGATCTCAAATGCCAAAAGACTTCATAGCCAGATTTGTGTCCAGGTGTGTCAGAGTTCCCTAAAGACCTCATGGATCCCCGTCAGTGCTCACACCTCGAATTTTCACAATAATGAATGAGTATGTGCAGTGTGGAATGGTCAGCTCTAGTGTGCTAGAGTTCCAAGGCATCTCAAGAGTATCCCAAGGTTGTACACACACTGGAGAGGCACAACCTAGGGACTTATGAGTAAAGTGAGAGTGCTTGACATAGTTTTGAAAAGGTTTTGACAAGAAAACAGTATTGAAATGACTCTATAAGAAAGTGGTTTTCTAAAAAAGTACAACTGATTTAGTAGTAAAAGTAGTTTGAAAACAATGTGAATACTCATAGAAAAGCAGCAAACAACCTAATTGGCTACAGAACAAACATGTCCAACAACACTTAACAACGAATTTCACACAGGGGTTATGGGAATTGGGGACACATAGAATACACATAAGTTTATAGTAGCATCACATAAACAACAGAATGCACAGAAGTTTACAAGAGTTTTATAGGATTAAGAAGTTATACAGTTGGTGGTAGAGACATAGAGCAAAATCATTGAATAACCATGTGGAAAACATACTGGACCAATTAAGCATAGAGCCAGAGTTAATTTGGGATACTAGACACCTTAGAAAAGAAGATTAAACAAGAACCTAAGTAAATAGATTAGGCAAACAATCATAAGCATTCCTAATTAAAACATGCTCACATACTTAACAAGCAGATTGAAACATGCTGGATAAAGCAGTAGGCAGAACTAGACATACTAATCACAGGTTTAACAGAACCAAATTCAGACATGCTAGGTGAAACATTAATTAAGCAATGTAATTTAGAAATGCTAGTTACATATTGAACAACAAGATAGTAAGCAGGAACAGGACTGGAAATCAATGAACTAAAGCAGCAATAGAACACATAGAGTTTGGACTTTTAAATTGAATCAGGACATACTCGTTAAGGAGAGAAAGCATAAAATATAGAGCAAAAGTTGTATAATAACTAGGCTTGGCTTTCAGCCGGCTAGATCAGTGAAGATTGCAAGTAACAGAGAAGAACAAAGAGCTTTTAAGTGTAAGAGTGTTTTTGAACTAATGTTGGTATTTTTGAACTATTGTTCGTGTCTTTGAACCAGAGTTCGTGCTAGAAATGAGAATATAGGAGAGTATATATATTAGTTAAGATCAAAACAGAATAAGGTAAATGAGATCAATCACTCAGCAATTAAGGAAATCACTGAATCAATTCATACGCCAAATTAGTATAGTCTTCCCTTAACTAAGGGTAATTAACCAATGGTAAGGACATGAAATATTCAAGGAAAGAGGAACCAAGTGAGAAATTAGGGGCAAATATACATGAGTTCAATTAAGGAAATAATCAGTGAAGAATCAGTAAATATCACAGCTAAATAAGGTAAGAAAACTATGCAAGGTCGCAAATGAAGGAATTATCAAGAATCATCACATAGATTTTAATAGAGAAAATAAGAATTCAAAATAATATTGATTTAATGGTAGAGAAAAATAAAAAAATACGCTAAGTAAAACAAACAGAATCAGTCAAGAAATTGAATCAGAAACCCTAATAGAGACATACTAGGGTAAAAATCACAAGACGTATAAATTAGACTAAGGAGAGATCATGAAAATCAAAGCATAGAACATAATAATGTAGCAAGTAACACGGGCAGACATCAAAATCAAAGCAAAAATATCAAAAACTGGGGTTTTAGCATAAACTAATTAGGATTGAGGTAAACACAACATAAATCGGTAAAAACTCATAAAAACAGAAGATTAATTATTCAAAATAAGAAAACCTTCGGAGAAAATGATTTTCAGTAAACCCTAGCTTTTAGGAAAACGGAAAATCATTAAGGAAACCAGGAACTTTTCATGAAAAAACATGTGAAATAGGTCCTATTCTTCTCAGATATGAGAAGATCAAAAGACAAAGTTAGGGTTTTTCTGAAGTAAGACAGAGATGAAGACATAGACTTAGAAATCCATAGATTTAGGCAAAAAAAAAGAAAGATCTTACTCAAAATCGAGCCATGGCTGCTTGAAACAGGCGAGACAGGATCAAATTCATAAGTGGACTGGCCCTGGTCCCTTGAGGACCTCATAGGCAGCAAAACCCGGTGTAAGAGATCCCTGAGAGGACTGAGGATGGTGAGGAACCACCATGGTTGATGGTGGAGAGTGACAGCGAGGGAGAGTTAGAGTTAGGTCAGAGAGGATTTGGAGCGGAGGGGAAGGGGTGAGGGTGACAGCGAGGGAGAGTTAGAGTTAGAGTCGGCTCACCTTGCTTCAGAATTTTGAGGGTCCTCCTCAAAATTCTGCCCCAGTTTCCAATTGTCGGGGAAATAAGATTTTTATTGGTTGGTGACCAAAACCATAGTGCTGCCTACGTATCCATTCTTAAACAGGAATCAGGTTGATTTACATCATTTGAGAAAAGCAGAAATAGTTACATATAGTATCGCTTGATTGCATCTGAGTTGATTGATTTTGGCTAGACTTCTCCGTCCATTTCTGCAAGTATAAGAGATTCTCCTGTCAGTACTCTGTGGACCATATACGGACCTTGGCGTTTATTTGTTTAGCGACTTCCTCCTTGATTTTCAGACTCATATCAGTTTTGAATTTCCGGAGCTTCTGCTTC
Source organism: Nicotiana knightiana (assembly GCA_005239525.1). Taxonomy (NCBI): domain Eukaryota; kingdom Viridiplantae; phylum Streptophyta; class Magnoliopsida; order Solanales; family Solanaceae; genus Nicotiana; species Nicotiana knightiana. Next base: position 206,510 of record ML422561.1, read on the forward strand.
ACTGGTGGCACATTGTATTCGTGGGCAATATGTGAGTCATGATAGATGTACTTAGTCTGGTCATATCATCGTACGACCATGAAAATACATCTTCATATCCTTCAAGAATTGTATATACTCTTCTTTCTCTGGCGGTGACAGGTGGATGCTAATGCGGGTTTCTTTGACAGTCTCTGAATCTCCCATGTTGATTACCTCGGTCTCGTCCAGATTGGACTTAGTCTTGTTCTCAAATTTCTCTGCTTCACTAACGATTTCCTCAGGTATTATATATTCTTCTGAATCACTGTCCTTTTGTTGCGTTGTCTCATTGCATGTCACAGTGATTGGTTCATCATGACAGGAAATAGTAATGATGTATAGATGAAAGTATGAGAGAAAGATGATAATAATAAATACTGATTCATTGAAACATAAAAATGATTTTAAATAATTTAAAAAAATGTTTTGGAATACTGGGGATTTTATTTAAAACTGAAAAATGCAATAAGGAAATCATTAGCGAATAAAATAAAGAGTGCTTGTTCAACCTTGCTACCCCGGGACTCGTCGGGCCCTAGATGGTCTGGTAGTCCAGTTTCTGAGGAATGATCCCTTGTTCACGGCTTGGATGGTAGGGCCTTCCTCCTCCACCTCCTCAACGATGACAAAAACATCCATATCCTCGTCTTCCAAGAATAAGTTCCCTAAGGCTGCTAATGCTTCCTCCTCCTCTGGTCCCCTTATGACGTCGGCTTTCTAGAAAGTCTGTTCCAGATGCGGCATGGGATGCTCCGATAGATAGTAAGGATCACTCCATGGTGGCGACCAATCGACGTACTCTTTTGAAGTGTACTGATAGCCCAGGCCAAAGGTAGTACTGTGGCGCTTTAGCCGTATTGGCTCGAAAATGCCTTGAAGATTCTTACCGAGACCCTTGTCAGGTTCGTATCCGCTTCAATTCATTATGCTTTCAATCTTACTATTCCACCACTTATCCTTGTGTATTGCATTGTCCCACTCGATGTGCTGGTAAGTTTCTCCACCAAGCCTTCTTCTACCTTCAATTAATGGGATAGTCTGGAGGCTGTAGATGGGGTTGAGAGTAACCACCGGTTTCTTGGGATCGTCACCTTCTTTGATCAACCCGATTGACCCCTCTGGGTCCCATTCTTCATCCATTTCTATCACATTGATGCCTCCACCCCTATGATCTTGGAGGGGGTTATTACGAACATTAGGAGTAGCTTCCTTATCTTGAATGATTTTGTTGTCGATCAGAGCCTGAACATTATCCTTAAACGAGCGGCATTCATTGATGGTATGTCCCTTCATGCCGGAACGGTATGCACAGGTTTTGTTTGGATTGACCCATTGAGATGGATTCTCTGTGGCTACAGCAGGGATGGGAGTGACATAACCAGCAACTTTTAGCCTTTCATACAACTGGTCAATGGGCTCGGCAACGGCGGTATACTGTTTGGGTGGCCTGCTGTCAAAGTTTGGCCGAGGTCTTGGGAAGTTTTGGCGAGCTGGAGGTGACTGATAGTGAGACAGTTGGGAGTTGTATGTGTGATAGGTAGTGGCTGGTTGGGAGTATCTAGGAGATGTGGGTTCATATGTAGGTGGAGTTGACGGTTGATATGTAGGTGGAAGTGCTTGGCATGAGAGTGGAGAGGTTCGATACATCAGTGGAGGTTTGGGTCCCTGTGAAACCATTAATGCTCCTACGTCATTCTTTTTGGATATACTACCAGACTGCAGTGCTTTGTTGGTAGTTTGTAGTGCTTCAAAATTTGTGACCATCCCACTCTTGATGCCCTCTTCAATCCTTTCACCCAGCTTGATGATGTTAGAGAACTTGTGATTTTCAATTACCATCACTCATTCATAATATTGTGGCTCCTGTGCCATGACCAAGAATTTGTTCATCTGTTCTTCATCTAATTTTGGCCTAACCTTGGCCGCTTCTGACCTCCAATGAGTGGCATACTCAAGAAAGGTCTTAGTGGGTTTCTTCTTGAGATTCTGGATGTAAAATATGTCCGGTGCATTTTTTGTGTTGAACCTCAATCGGTCCATGAAATTCGAGGTCGTACTCACCCAATTAGGCCACTTCTTGGGGTACTGGATGATGTACCAAGACAAGGCACCCCCTGTGAGGCTCCTCATGAACAATTTTATCCGGTTCTTTTCGTCTCTTCCAACTCCGACCAGTTTGTCACAACAGGTAACAAGTCGGTGAGGGTTATGACAAAAGTATTTGCAGCATTTAAACACATATTGCAGGAATGTAAATGTGCGTCTTAATTTTGGAGCCTCGTTGTGCCCGAGGTAGGCCTAGCGGCAAGTTGATTTGGAGAACTTAGATACCAAAATGATTCATATCATTAATGTAAATAGACGAATCTCAAAAGGATACCATAATAACAAATAGGAAATAGGTCACCAATGGTACTTGGCCTTATTATATTTATGAAAGCGATAAGGTAAATCTAGCCTATTTGGTCGCTGAAGGACCTTCCCCAGATTCTATATTCTTGATTCCATCGAACAAGTTCCCCAGCTCGTGTATTCCCAACAGCAAGTACGCTCTAACCAGGTGTCCTCCTTCATTCCCCTCAGCGTTCTAGCAATCCTCGATCCTTTTGATGACTTTACCCTCCAATTCCACTATCCCACGCTCCAGATATTCAAATTTTCTTATTGGAAAGGACAACCATCTCTTTCATTCTTCGATCAGCCTCTTGTTGGTTTCATGTATTTCCGGGGGCTCGCTCTTAGAATCGTCGATCCTTTTGCGCAACCAGTTGTATTTGACCTGAGCCTCGGCATCCTCCTCTATGATTCTATTGCCTCGGCTGATTCCTGACCTCACTATCCCGTCCAAGTTGTCTTCCAGCCATGCCTGGTAGAAAGGTGCACATCCTACATGGTACCTGTCTGATTCAATATTATTCTTCTCTATGATGATTTTGCAGTGCCATATGTGTTGAACTTGGCACTTGTAGGGGACGTCGTCGTCCTGGAAATTCGCTCTGAAGTGACCCATCTTGGCAACCATTCGTACAACTTGTTTTCTTCCTTCCTGCCTCATGACTCGGAGATGAACATATGGATATATACCTCTCAACCCGATCAACACTAAGTGTGGTGCATCCCTGGATCTGATGACAAATTCGTCCGTCTGGAACCACTTGAACATCCATTGCACCTGTTCCTCGGTCAGATAATCACATAATTCGATCCACTCCTTGGCAGTTTCCGGCTGAGCAAATCTGTCCAGAATGTAAGTCATCCGCTTGGGGTGATGGAAAGTAATGTGATCATTCCAAGCCCTTCGCGGAAGTTCTTGGTGACATTGGCCCTTTTGAAGGTGTTCTATGAGTCATAACTGCAACAACAGGTTTCAACCCTCAAAATGTTTAACTCATCTTTGACAATGCTGCAAGGCTCGTTAAATATCAGCTAAGATCATAGGGACAATGCTGAAGGTTTGCCGGTCGATCCCTTCTATCAAGGCCCTGGTTACCATGGCTAGCCTGGTATGAATCCTTTCCTTCTCCGTTAGTAACACTATAAAGCCCAAAAAGCACACAATAAACACGAACACCTTGTGGTGGATGTGACCCAAAGACGTGATGGCAAACTCGTCATGATAGGTACGGTATGATTTGTTGTGACCGTATCTTTCATACAAGTACTCGAAAGGTATGTAAGATTGTTTCAAACACTCTAATTCAGCATTCTTCTTCAAGCCCATCATTTTCAGAAAGCTTTGCCCGTGCGGTTCTAAGGTACCAACAGCCCAGGGATTTCCCAAGTTATCCCAGCAAGTCTTCATATTTCTTCTAAAAGCGACGTCATTTCAATATTCCCAAAGCGTAATACAACTCTTTCACTATCCCAAGAAAATGTAGCAGCCTCATTCAACATATTTTTTGGTTGGATGTCCAGAAGAGAAGGTAAATTGCCCATATGCTTCCTCACATGTTTCTTATCACTTTAAGGAAGGTACTCCCACCAGGCTAGGAGCATTGGTGGGATATTACTAACCATACCGAATTTTGGGACCTCATGCCTCATTTTCTGCAAGACAAAAATTGTTAGGCCCTTTCCCCCACCAGACTCGACTATTTATACACTTGTGATTAACATACATGCATTTAGTTCTCCAAATTAATGCAAAAGCGTGATCAAGTCCATTGGGACTATGATAACTATGGTGGAATTTTGGATAAGGCTGTCTTGATGGGTTATTGTGCGGACGACACATTAACCTGGGTAGGTTTGACCATGATGCATGCACAATATAACAAGAGTAAGGCTTCTATGGGGTTTTAGACCATTACCCTCGAGCGGATAACTCGTGGGGGAAAGGCACGGAACCATTGACTAGACGGCTCATCAACTGGTTTTACCGAATGTAAGCCTTTCTGAAGTTAGGGGGAGATATTAATAGGAAGAGCACAACCACTCATCAAGAATTGCTATAGGATTTGTTTAGGCACGAGTGGAGTATGATGTTGAGCATGATTATGCAGCAATAAAAAAGCAATAAACAGCATGTTGTCATGTATTTACACATTATGAAAGCGATAAATACGACAGTTATAATTGAAAAGCGGTTAGAGAGGAAACAAGGAAACATGTCAGTTTCTTTTTGGGAAAATAAATACTTGGAAAAGTAATCAATTAATTGCACATAAAGGGGAAGGGGAAAGGGTGCAAGCATTAACAAAATAAAGCGCATTTAGACAAATTCACAAAGCGGTTTGTAATAGTAAAAGCCTAGAATCCCCAGTAGAGTCGCCATGCTATCGCCCCCCCCTTTTTTCCTCTCCTTTCGAATTGGTCAGGGTTTTTGACATTATTGNCTCATTTCCTTTTGGGAGAAGGGATGTAAGGAATTTGAATAGTCTCCCCCTAACGAATTAGGGTGCGTTAGGTCACCTGTTACGGATCATTTATAACACTAATTGTATAACCAGAGATTGAGTAAGGGCTTGAAGTTACTTCAAGGGGAAGGAGTTAGGCACCCCTCAAATTCCATAATTATCGGTCCCGCCCAAACTTACTTTGGGAATTAATCAGGTGTAAATAAGCAGTCTAAGCACACATATGTAAGCAAGTAAAGGTTTTAGCAGATTAGCAGTCTAAACACACATATATAAACAAGTAAAGGTTTTAACAGATTATCAGTCTAAGCACACATATGTAAATGGGTGAAAGGCGTCCTAAGTTATTTATCCTATAGGATCATATCCATGCAATGCCCGGTAATGAATCCTCAATTAGGGGCTACACGTTGCATTAGCGCACAGGTCATCATATCATTTTATACTGACTATCAAACCCCTTAGCGGTTATATAAGCGAGTTGATTAACGAACTCTAAGCGTGCTGCTACCTGTCCCTTCTTCGTGGTCCCGGAGGAGTTTAGGACCTTTAAATCTGGGCAGTTCTAGATAACCCCCAAGGTATTCAAAAGGGAAAAATCTAGGCGACAAAAATAAAACATAGGAAAATCAAATAGGGGAAGAAGTTAAGGGGCTCATGTTTGCCTCAACATATAGACAAATAAGCAGCACGCCTCAAACACATATTCAGTTAATTTCAGAGAAAGAGTCCTAGGCCAGGATGTCTAGGTGAACATTAGTAGACAGAATATGCAACATTATTTCACAAACTCAATGGCAGGGTCCTAATTAGTTTGCCTACTAATTTTAAGTCCTGTAAAACATAGCAGTAACAAATAAAAAAATGCACTTTCCAGTTTTAAATAAAGACCTTAATTACCTAAGGCTTCCCTAGGCTTGGGACTATATGCAATCTCAATTATAGGGGATGTTAATATTATTAAACCTATAGGCATGTTGGATCTAGGCGATACCAATTATAACAGGTGATTTATACCAATTTGTATTTAGAGACATGATACCTACGTGTGAGGCTGTTTAAAGCTTTTCATGGACAGTTACTTATCTAGTCGAAATAGACATGATTCAAAACGGATGCAAATAGAGTCTTAAGAATAGGATATCTAATGCACACATAGATGACTGTTTTATTAGGATGTTTTAATAACCTAGTGGCATGATTTCTAAATGATCATGAATTATACAAAATGAAAAAAAGAGTGATGGTTTACCAGATGTTTCTAATATGCAAAGCAGTAAACGTGAGTGCCCTAAAACAGGATATCTAATGCACATATTCAATAGAGTTTTAATGCAAATAACATACCAATCCTCGAACATGATTTCTAGTGCATCACACAAGCATAGAACATGATTTCTAGAGCGGATTAGCAGAATGTAAAACCTACAGACATGATTTGTACACTATTTTACCCCCACAGGATCATATAGCTACCCTCCCTTTTCACTAGTTACCCCAATATATGTTACAAAGGATTATTACAGACAAATAAGCAGCACGACACAGATTCAGGTAATTTCAGAGAAAGTGTCCTAGGACAGGATGTCTAGGTGAACATTAATACACATAATATGCAAAATTAGTTCACAAACTCAATGGCAGGGTCCTAATTAGTTTACCTACTGATTTTATGTCCTGTAAAACATAGCAGTAAACAATCAAAAAATGAAGTTTCCTATTTTATACATAGACCTTAATCACCTAAGGCTTGCCTAGGCGTGCGACTATATGCAATCTCAACTGCAAGGGCTATTTAAACAGTTTGAGATTATTCAACCTATAGGCATGCTGGATCTAGGCGATACAGATTATAACGGGTGATTTATACCAATTTGTATTTAGATACATAATACCTACGTGTGAGTTGTTTTAAACCTTTTCATGAAAAGTTATTTATCTAGTCAAAATGGACATGATTCACAACGGATGCAAACAGAGTCCTAAGAACAGGATATCTAATGCACACATAGATGCCTATTTTATTAGGCAGTTTTAATAGCCTAGTGGCATGATTTCTAAATGATCATGAATTATACAGAATCAGAAAAAGAGTGATGGTTTACCACATGTTTCTAATATGCAAAGCAATAAATGTGAGTGCCCTAAAACAGGATAGCTAATGCACAAATTCAGCATAGTTTTAATGCAAATAACATAGCAATCCTAGAACATGATTTCTAGATCATCACACAAGCCTATAACATTATTTCTAGAGTGGATTAGCAGAATATAAAACCTATAGACATGATTTCTTCTCGACTTTACCCTACAGGATCATATAGCTACCCTTCATTTTCACTAGTTACCCCAATATTTATTACAAAGGATTATTATAGACCATGATTACATAAATTACATAAATGAAGTATAAATTAAACTATAGGGGGCTTGAAGAAGGCCCGAAGCAAACCTGGCAAGGCCATGCCTTCAATAATCTCAAATGCCAAAGGATTTCATAGTCATATTTGTGTCCATGTGTGTCAGAGTTCCCTAAAGACCTCAGGGATCCCGGCCAGTGCTTATAACCAGAATTTTCACTATAAGGAATGAGTATGTGTAATGTAGAATGGCCAGCCCCAGTGTGCCAGAGTTCCAAGGCATCTTTAGAGGATCCCAAGGCAGTACACACACTGGATAGGCACAACCTAGGGACTTAGGAGTAAAGTGAGAGTGCTTGACATAATTTTGAAAAGTATTTGACAAGAAAACAATATTGAATTGACTTTATAAGAAAGAGGTTTTCTAAAAAAGTATAACTGATTTAGTAGTAAAAGTAGTTTGAAAACAATGTGAACACTTATAGAAAATCAGCAAACAACCTAATTGGCTACAGAACAAACAGGTCCAGTGGCACTTAACAAGGAATTTCACACAGGGGTTATGGGAATTGGGGACACATAGAATACAAATCAGTGTGTACTAGCAGCACATAAACAACAGAATGCACAGAAGTTTTCAAGAGTTATATAGGATTATTAAGTTATACAATTTGTGGTAGAGACATAGAGCAAAGATCACAGAATAACCATGTGGAAAACATACTGGGCCAGTTAAGCATAGAGCCAAAGTTATTTTGGGATACTAGATACCTTAGCAAACCAGATTAAACAAGAACCTAAGTAAACAGATTAGACAAACAATCATAAGCATTCCTAATTCAATCATGCTCACATACTTAACGAGCAGATTGAAACATGCTGGATAAATTAGGAGGCAAAATTAGACATACTAATCACATGTTTAACAACACCAAATTCAGACATGCTAGGTGAAACATTAATTAAGAAATGTAATTCAGACATGCTAGTTACATATTGAACATCAAGAAAGTAAGAAAGAACATGACTGGAAATCAATGAACTATAGCAGCAAGAGAACCCATAGAGTTTGGACTTTGAAATTGAATCATGACATACCAAATAAGGAGAGAAAGCACAAAGTATAGAGCAGAAGTTGTATAATAACTAGCCTTATCTTTCAGCCGGCTAGAGCAGTAATGATTGCAAGTAACAGAGAAGAACAAAGAGCTTTTTGTAAGAGTGTTTTTGAACTAGTGTTCGTGTCTTTGAACTAATGTTCGTGCTAGAAGTGAGAATAGAGGAGAGTATTTATAGTGGTAAAGAGCAAAATAAAATAAGGTAAAGGAGATCAATCACTCAACAATTAAGTAAATCACTGAATCAATTCATACGCCAAATCAGTATACTCTTCCCTTAATTAAGGATGATTAACCAACGGTAAGGACATGAAATATTCAAGGAAAGAGGAACCAAGTAAGCAATTAGGGGCAAATAGACAAGAGTTCAATTAAGGAAATAATTAGTAAAGAACCAGTAAATATCACGACTAAATAAGGTAAGAAAACTAAGCAAGATCGCAAATGAAAGAATAATCAAGAATCAGCACATAGGTTTTAATAGAGCAAATCAGAATTCAAAATAATACTTATTTTGGAGAAAATGATTTTCAGTAAACCCTAGCTTTTAGGATAACGAAAAATCACTTAGGAAACCATAAAATTTTTATGAAAAAACATGTGAAATAGATCCGATTCTTCTCAGATTTGTATAGATTTGAGAAGATCCAAACACAAAGTTACGGTTTTTCAGAAGTAAGACAGATATGAAGACATAGACTTAGAAATCCATAGATTTAGGCAAAAAAATAGAAAGACCATACTCAAAATTGAGCCATGGCAGCCTGAAACAGGCAAGACAGGATCAAATTCATAAGTGCACTAGCCCTGGTCCCTTTATGATCTCATAGACAGCAAAACCCGACGTAAGAGATCCATGAGAGGACTGAGGGTGGTGAGGAATCACCATGGTTAACGGTGGAGAGTGACATTGAAGGAGAGTTATAGTAGGTCAGAGAGGGTTTGGAGCGGAGGGAAGGGGTGACAGCGGAGTGTAAGAGAGAAAATGAAAAGATTTGGGGGGGGGGGGGGGGGGGGGGTTATTAGATTTAATTAAAGAAGGGGGACCTAGACCGTTGATCAAAAATGATCAATGGTCATGATTAGACGCGGTATTGGGTTGGGGTGGATTAAGGTTTGGGCCAAAGGGATTGGGCTACATTATAAGGTTATTGGGCTGGTTCTATAAGGCATTGGTCTGGTTAGTTTTAAGCTAAAATTGAAAATAAAAGGTTGTTTGTTATACCCAAATTAATTAAATAAAAAATTAATTTATGAAATAATTAACGAATTACAAAAGTGATTTTATGCATGCAAATATTTTAAAAGTAATTATTTAGTATTTAAAAATTCAATGGACTAATTTTCGGTAAAAATAACACGAAAACTATATGCATGGGCTATAAATGCAAAGTTATTGCAATTATAACAAAAAGGTGCCAATTGGCTATTTATGGAATGATTTGGACTCAATAGGACCATAATAGTAATATTAATCAAGACAGGTTTTTGAAATCATTTGTGATGCAATTTTATGATTATTTATTAAAAATAAAATACTGATCAAATTCATAAAAAATGTAAAAAAAAATTGTGGAAAAATACCAATTGGTGCTAATGCGTGATTTTGAAGACTTATTTGCAATTATAAAATTATTTTGGTAAAAATTGGGTATCAATAGTAGTTATTGACGATGATGGTGTTATGAGGATGTAGGGTCGGATATGTGTGCCTGATGTAGATGTGCTTCGGGAGTTGATTCTTGAGGAGGCCACAACTTGCGGTATTCCATCCATCCATGTGTCGTGAACACGTATCATGATCTGAGGCAGCATTATTGGTAGAGGCGGATTATTCCATTGTTTAATCATGTTTTAGTGGAGAAATTTTGGAGATTAGGGCTTGAAATTGGAAAGTATAAATTGGGGATTTGAGGGGCCATTTGGTATCCTATTTTGATGTATTTGGTATGTATGAACTCGTGCGAGCGTAAGGATTCTAGTTTTGTTATTTTTATTGGAATCCGAGATGTGGGCCAGAGGGTCGGGTTTAGCCAATTTCGGGATTTTAATGTGATTGGTTATTTTTGAGTGGGCTTTGTTCCTTTAGCATATATTGATGATATGAATCTGTTTTGATTAGATTCGGTGCGCGTTGAAGCTGAGTCGAGGGACAAAAGCATCACGGAGTAGCTTTTCATATGGTTTGAGGTAAGTAACGATTGTAAATCTAGACCTGAGGGTATGAAACCCCGGTATTTCGTATTATTTTGATAAATGAGGTGACGCACATGCTAGGTGAGGGGCGTGTGGGCGGTCACCGGTAGGAATTGTGATTTGGTCCGTCTTGTAGCCACTATTAGGCAGCGTATTTGATTTTAAATCATATGAGATCCCGTATTTTAGAGATTTATACTATACTTTGGGTTGTATGTCATGTTTGGGGCCTTGTGCCGACCTTTTTGGACCCTCAGGGTGTTTTACTACTATTCTCACACTATTTTGATAGAAAATATAATCTCAGTCATGATTTATACTTGTTCATTCCTATTTATCACCCTGTTTTTAAACAAATGAAAGATATTTTGAGCTGAGTCCCCGTGATTCGTGGTGAGTTGTCCGAGTGGCTGGTAAGGGTGATGACTGAGCGAGGCCGAGAGCCGGATTGTGAGGATAGTGATGGATCGGGTTGCACGCCGCGGCATTATATATATATATATATATATATATATATATATATATATATATATATATATATATATATATATATATATATATATATATATATATATATATTGGATCGGGCGCACACCGCAGCGATATAACGCTTGGGATGAAGGAGCCCCTCCGGAGTTTGTACACCCCCAGTGAGCGCAGTCGACTATTTATGGATCGGGCTGCACGCCGCAATGGTTATTATATGGTACCTATTGTGAGTGAGTGCTGATTGACGAGTGATGACTCACGAGTAACTGAGAGGCTTTCCCGAGAGGTTTTATTTGCGAGTGACACTGTGCCCGAGGGTCTTATTTGTTATGAAACTACTATTTTCACTCTTCTTTGCATTTTTGCCTCTAAACGATAAAAGTTGAACCAATGTTTATATGAGATTTGGAAAGAGAAAACTGGAGTTTTTATGAAACTTTCGGGGCGTAGATTCCTAAGTTGTTTTATTGATTTCCAGTGATATTTATTATGTGAATTTACATGATTTTAAAAGCTCTTCACTGCACTCAAGTTTTTATTTATATTTGTTATGTACTGAGTTTGTTTACTAACGTAACTCCCTGCACCTTGTGTGCAGATTCAGGTGCCCGACTTTGAGGTAGTTGCACGACGTTTGTAGCCCCACCCTTCTCCTTCTCATTTTGCCGCTATTTACATTTTCATAGACTTGTTGTATTAAGGAAGACGTATCAGATTCTGTGTTCCATTTAGTTTCTCGTGACTGTTGACTCCGGGTTTTGGGGATATGATTTAGATGTTTTTCTTGATTATCTGCATCTGTGAAATATTAAAAGTTGAAGATTTATGATAAATCGCGTTCTTGATTTAAATGAAAAGTTCCTTGTATGATGCACAGTAAATTGGCTAGCCTAGTATCACGGCCACTTTAGATTTGGGGTCGTGACACTTTTTGTGTTATATGTAACATTATTCGGTAGGCTTTACTCAAATGTTGACCGGATTTATGATAGATTGATTGAACAGAGGAGAGGGAAAGAGAAAATATCTCCCATGTTTCCATAAAGTACCTGTTTTAAAAAATAATAATAACATTAAAATTTTGAAGGGTTTTGGTGCGTAAAAACACAATTTTCAAAATAGTATTTTTAGTTATTTTAACCGAACTACGCGGGTTTAATTCTTACTGAATGTGAGATATGTAGGCAACCTTCATTAGGTTCGACCCCATTTAAAAAAATATAAAAAAAAGTTTCTATGGACTATTATTTTTTTTTTGAAATAATAATAATTATTATAATAATATAGTCACTTTTTAAGTTTTATCTCTTTTGAACAGTTTTGCCCTTGCGTCCGATTATTTTGTCGAAATAGCCTTGAAACTTTTCTCGGAAATGTGAAATGGGAGGCCAGTTTATTCTTTATTTTTTATGTTCACTTGTTTTTACGAAAAGATAGTCATTTTGAGCCTTTTTTATTTTTTAATTTCATGATTATTTAAAGCTTTTCATGGACAGTTACTTATCTAGTCGAAATAGACATGATTCAAAACGGATGCAAATAGAGTCTTAAGAACAGGATATCTAATGCACACATAGATGACTGTTTTATTAGGATGTTTTAATAACCTAGTGGCATGATTTCTAAATGATCATGAATTATACAAATTGAAAAAAAGAGTGATGGTTTACCAGATGTTTCTAATATGCAAAGCAGTAAACGTGAGTGCCCTAAAACAGGATATCTAATGCACATATTCAATATAGTTTTAATGCAAATAACATACCAATCCTCGAACATGATTTCTAATGCATCACACAAGCATAGAACATGAGTTCTATAGCGGATTAGCAGAATGTAAAACCTACAGACATGATTTGTACAATACTTTACCCCCACAGGATCATATAGCTACCCTCCCTTTTCACTAGTTACCCCAATATATGTTACAAAGGATTATTACAGACAAATAAGCAACACGACACAGATTCAGGTAATTTCAGAGAAAGTGTCCTAGGACAGGATGTCTAGGTGAACATTAATACACAGAATATGCAACATTAGTTCACAAACTCAATGGCAGGGTCCTAATTAGTTTACCTACTGATTTTATGTCCTGTAAAACATAGCAGTAAACAATTAAAAAAAATGAAGTTTCCTATTTTATACATACACCTTAATCACCTAAGGCTTGCCTAGACGTGCGACTATATGCAATCTCAATTACAAGGGCTATTTAAACAGTTTGAGATTATTCAACCTATAGGCATGCTGGATCTAGGCGATACAGATTATAACGGGTGATTTATACCAATTTGTATTTAGATACATAATACCTACGTGTGAGTTGTTTTAAACCTTTTCATGGAAAGTTATTTATCTAGTCGAAATAGACATGATTCACAACGGATGCAAACAGAGTCCTAAGAACAAGATATCTAATGCACACATAGATGACTATTTTATTAGGCAGTTTTAATAGCCTAGTGGCATGATTTCTAAATGATCATGAATTATACAGAATCAGAAAAAGAGTGATGGTTTACCACATGTTTCTAATATGCAAAGCAATAAATGTAAGTGCCCTAAAACAGGATATCTAATGCACAGATTCAGCACAATTTTAATGCAAATAACATAGCAATCCTAGAACAAGATTTCTAGTGCATCACACAAGCCTAGAACATTATTTCTAGAGTGGATTAGCAGAATATAAAACCTATAGACATGATTTCTTCTCTACTTTACCCCACATGATCATAACGCTACCCTTCATTTTCACTAGTTACCCCAATATTTATTACAAAGGATTATTATAGACCATGATTACATAAATTACATAAATGAAGTATAAATCAAACTATAAGGGGCTTGAAGAAGGCCCGAAGCAAACCTGGAAAGGCCAGGCCTTCAATAATCTCAAATGCCAAAGGATTTCATAGTCATATTTGTGTCCATGTGTGTCAGAGTTCCCTAAGGACCTCAAGGATCCCGGCCAGTGCTTACAGCCAGAATTTTCACAGTAAGGAATGAGTATGTGTAATGTGGAATGGCCAGCCCCAGTGTGCCAGAGTTCCAAGGCATCTCTAGAGGATCCCAAGGCAGTACACATACTGGAAAGGCACAACCTAGGGACTTAGGAGTAAAGTGAGAGTGCTTGACATAATTTTGAAAAGTTTTTGACAAGGAAACAATATTGAAATGACTCTATAAGAAAGTGGTTTTCTAAAAAAGTATAACTGATTTAGTAGTAAAAGTAGTTTGAAAACAATTTGAACACTTATAGAAAATCAGCAAACAACCTAATTGGCTACAGAACAAACAGGTCCAGTGGCACTTAACAAGGAATTTCACATAGGGGTTATGGGAATTGGGGACACATAGAATACACATCAGTGTGTACTAGCAGCACATAAACAACAGAATGCACAGAAGTTTTCAAGAGTTGTATAGGATTATTAAATTATACAATTGGTGGTAGAGAGATAGAGCAAAGATCACAGAATAACCATGTGGAAAACATACTGGACCAGTTAAGCATAGAGCCAGAGTTACTTTGGGATACCAGATACCTTAGCAAACCAGATTAAACCAGAACCTAAGTAAACATGCTCACATACTTAACAAGCAGATTGAAACATGCTGGATAAAGCAGGAGGCAAAATTAGACATACTAATCACATGTTTAACAACACCAAATTCGAACATGCTAGGTGAAACAGTAATTAAGAAATGTAATTCAGACATGCTAGTTACATATTGAACAACAAGAGAGTAAGAAAGAACATGACTGGAAATCAATGAACTATAGCAGCAAGAGAACACATAGAGTTTGGACTTTGAAATTGAATCAGGACATACCAAATAAGGAGAGAAAGCACAAAGTATAGAGCAGAAGTTGTATAATAACTAGTGATCACGCTCAACTATGTCTTCTGTAAAGACTAAACGGGCGTTGCAAATATAAATCTGG
>ML422563.1:0-64866 GCA_005239525.1 Nicotiana knightiana
AGTAATCCCTAGCAATTCTTAACGAACTAATCTCATGTATCTAAAGTTTTAGAGTTCACGCACGGGTATACATTGATTTTTTGCAAATTTAGAAGATACAAGGTGAACTGAAAACAATCTACTGATTTGTGTGAAAACTCCACTGAATCTGAGATAACCATTTTTTAAAGAAAAATAAATCCAAAATGGGATTGTTTATACATATTCTTCTTTTGTCTAGTATCAGGGTAGAACAAAACAACAAACATATAAACTCAAAATTTCAGGAACATGAATAAAAACAGTAATTAAATGTACAGTCCAGTCTTTATATTACAATGAAAGCTAAAGTAATAGGGGGGAGGGGGTTACAATTTGACTGCCGCTGCACTTTTTCCAGAAAAAAAATGAAAGAAACTAGAAATAAAACTCTAACTAATGTGTTGACTCGAAACTCCCTTGAGGTCCTACGTTCGAGTCTTCTCTTTGTAATCTGTAGAACACCCTAATATAGTTTAGGTGTTATGCAATCACCAAAACCAAACTGACCATGAAGAGGTCAGTTTTAATTCTGATATTGCGTGTGTTTAAGCCACCCTGTCTGGTAGAATACTTTATGCACTTTCTCAGGTTGAATATGATCATACATGGATCAATTCACCTCTGGATTTGTCATTTTTGTACTTGGGACTTTTAGTCCTATCGATTCCTTAACTTGATTTTGTAGGCGTTTCAAAAGGATAAGCCTGATCAATAGGAAGGATTCCAGATTTTTTCTACTCTAATGAGCCAGTGATTGCCCATTCTACATCCTTTGAAAGGACAATCTCATCAAGCTAATTACTGCTTATGCACTGTTGTGAGACGAATTTGACTATCAAAGAGTCGAATTCACCTGCCTTAGTGCTTAACATTACCTAATTCTAACTATGTGGTATTTTAATCATCTAGGCATTTGTAGGGGATGGATTTGACCATTTGAAGGTTCAAATCCCTCACCCTAATGCCCTTCTTAACTACACCCTTTAACCTTTTAAAAGGTGAATTTCAGCCATTTATGCTGCTGTTTTGTGCACTATTGTGGGGTGANGAAGTCCGGGGTTTCCTACCCTCAGGACAAAATTTACAGTCATTACTTACCTCCACCCATGCCAAAATACTAATCCGCGATGCTCTTGCCCCTCGAATCGGCTCCCAATCGCTCTGAATCTAACCAAAACCAGATTAACATCATCACTATATGCTAAATAAACAAGGCCTAATCGAAAACTATCAATTTTTGGCATAATTCCCGAAATTGGCCAAACCCTAGCCCCGATCCCACGTCTCGTAATTTGATAAAAGTCACGTCACAAGAATCCTTATCCTTTCCCGAGACTACACATATAAAATGCATTAAAATCCGACCAAAAACAACCCCTAAGTTCCTTAATTATAAATCTCAATTTCCCAAGTCCTAAACCCCCAATTTATGCCATTTAATCCACTAATTCCAAGCCTAATCTGTCACATAATAACATAGAATCGAGTTTATAGTCCGATAAACTTACCTCCACCGAAGACCCTCGAAATCCTTCTCCAAATTGCTCTTC
This sequence comes from Nicotiana knightiana, assembly GCA_005239525.1. Taxonomy (NCBI): domain Eukaryota; kingdom Viridiplantae; phylum Streptophyta; class Magnoliopsida; order Solanales; family Solanaceae; genus Nicotiana; species Nicotiana knightiana. The sequence continues at coordinate 1,572 of ML422563.1, forward strand.
GAATGACTCAACCTGCATGAAAAAGTGATGAGAAATGCCAGAAATTCTGACCCAGTGCAGAACACACACCCATACTGGCCTACCAATAACCCTAAATCAACTCTGGTCACTCACAACAGATAGATAACTCAGCGAAAAGTTCACAATGATTGAACCATGGTACATACTAACATCTGACTAGCTTGCTCGCATCTTCACAATTCACTATCATAAAATAACCCGTTTATGAGAACTCTCAGTCTCGAAGTCCATGAAGCGCACAGATTTCTATATCTGATCTCAACTCCACCGCTCGAAGACATAACACATCCCAAATACTCAATCATTCCATGAGGGATACCCCTATAATTCTTCCGTGTTACCAAGAAACCTTGAATATCAGCAGTCGAATCCAACAAGAGAGCGTCGAAGTACCAATGAAGTACCCTTAACTCCGCACATTTCCCCTTCTGAAATGTATACCCTCATCAAGCCACCTAATAGTGATAACATCTACCTAGTCGTCTGAAATTGTCGATGCTGTCTAAGAAATTTTGTTTTGACCTTCCTTCCAGAACTGAACCGTGACCTCACATATGCAAATCTCAACTTTACCCAACATACCTCATATGCCATGCCATCCTAGGACAAATATGGGAACATCATGATCCCTTCCGAGCCACAAGCAACTACGTACCCAACTAGTCAAGAACTTCTATTTGATCCCATTTAGAAGCAAAATCATTATACATCACCTGTACCTCACGCCATTAGAAAATACGCATATCTAATCGTGGTAGAAACCATCAGGAACTATCCGAATCTCATTTGCACAACACCAAACCGTCAGGACTGAATCCTTCTAACTCAACCAAGCTACGCAGGCCACCAAAAATCCAAGAGCATTGCTAAGAAACACCTATAAAAACTCATTACCTCATGAACACCCAAAGAATTGATTGTATCCCTTACCATGCCGATCTGACCCACTACCAAGTTGTCCTATTTATCCAAGTTCCTTCTTACTTACCTTCGAATTAATGCTTCTGATTGCCATAATACCGCAATTCTCAACCCAGACTCACCACACGCGACCCAAGCATAAAACCATATCGTCTGAGGCTCATAAGCCGTTGAATACCCTCTCAAATATCCCCAAAAGTACCACATTCAAAATACTTACCCTTTAGAGACTTCCTGTGAATCTAAAGCCATTACCTTCACCTTCATGATACTCATATGTAGAATCCATGATAATGTAGAAATGCCACAAGTCTTGACACCTTCCAACGTAAATCTGAGTTCTAGCCCAGAACATACCTGAACATTCCCAATTTCTATATTTACTTGAATTTGTCAGAACCATTCTCGAGAGTCATCCACTCTACTCAAACCTCAATTAGACTGATCAAACGGACCGAACGACCGGTGCTCCATTAGCACTCCAACACCCCAGGGAGTAACCCCACCTTAATGCAACCAAATAAATTCCTGCCCCAAGCACATTATATCCTTCACCAATAAAAACTCAAGTCATCCCATGATTCTTATACACCCACAAAGCATAACACACCCCTATCCAAAATTTCCTTTATTCAAGTCATTCTCGATCTCAAACCCCGCTGGTCATAACAGATTCACCAGTATACCTCGAACTGAAACCAATACAACACATAATCGCGCAATCAACTTATTATTAGCGGACTCCCCCACTTGGCTCAAAGCCATAAATCAAAACAAACAGTAACTCATAATGACCATATGCTAACACCGCCGCCATACCACAGTGAGATTCAGCTAAATCCTTCATAAGTTCATACATAACTCAACCTATTTAACATCCCAAATCATATCCAACCTCGCATTCACCATTGCAATAGCCGTGCCAATTCTCACAAGTGATCTAAACTCAAATTGCAACATCTATCAATTACTGGTAAAAGAGAACTTGCTACAAAACAACATAATGATCACACCACCTCAGAACACCTCGTGGGAAATAGCCCCGCCTGCTTAGCCTCAAACTGATATCTCTCTACACACTTCCGAAGATCACAGCTATTACGCAATCGCTTTACCCTCCTACATTAGAACAAACCAATGCCTACCCTCGAGACATCACAATAAGCCGTATAAGAACCTGAAGCTGAGGGCAGAACTAACACTAGAGCTGCGGCCAAAGAATTCTTGAGCTTTTGGAAGCTCTACCCACACTCGTCTGACCACATGGATACCCTCACTCGACACCTCTTGTCCCAAGAATGCTACTGAACTGAGCCTAAAAATTCACACTTGGAGAACTTTGCATCAAGCTTCTCCTCCATCAATCTCTATGATATCGTCCTCAAATACTGAGTATGCTACCCCTGGCTACGCGTATACGCCAGGGTGCCATCAATGAATACAATAACAAAGGAGTGTTAATATGGCCGGAATACACCGTTAATCAAATATATGAACGCTACTGGGGAAATGATCAGCCCAAAAGACATCACCAGGAACTCATAACACAACAGAAGGATCCGCTTCACTCCACAACTGAACAACATAAGAGGTCTTCCCATACACTCGCGACTCGAGGCCATGTGCCAACTCCAAACAGAAGTCGAACGCTCAATAGTTCTTGCTACATATCTGGCCCATTCCTTTTTGTCACAATCAAAAAATATGAACACATCTCACCCTCAAACCATACTCACCACATAGACATCCAGTCATAAAGTCCCGTCAATTAGGACACCAACGGACATATAAGTCCCCAAATGCACGGCTCACACAATCGAAATCATAGCACTCAAGCCACAGAATGAATCCGACCTCAAGTCCTCTAGACTGGCCCATTACCAACATGCCAAAATCACATCTCATCCATGGAAGTCACAAGCCGTCGATGCACAACTGATACCAAATGCTCTCGTGCGCGTTCAAATACATGAAAGGGATTCAAGAGTTACGCTCTTGATTGAATAAAATGTATTCGCGCGACAATAATTCAAGAATGTGAGATTTTCCTAAGGGTTCTGCAGCCTCTTGAAGATATGTACAGACATCTCCGTACCGATCCGCAAGACTCTACTAAACCTGCTCATGACTGGTGAATCCTATGTAACCTAGCGCTCTGATACCAACTTATCACGACCCCAAATATAAGCCAGTCATGATGGCGTCTATCGTGGAACTTGGCCAGCCAAAACCACACTCAAATCGTAACAATCTTCCATTTACATCATTACTAAAGTGATAACCCATAAAGGTTTCTTTTAAACATTTTTAAAACAGATAAAGCTACACCGAATATTAAATGCAACCCCCGATATCCCGGAGTCACTAGTCATGAGCATCTACAGAAAATATACAACTCTGAAAAATAAACTCTATAATAGTAAGTAGGAGAGGACTGCGGACGCGTGCAGCTACCTCGCAAAATCTCCGAGAAGTCTCTGGAACAGATACACAGCTCACTCTGCCCTAACACCTGGATCTGCACACAAGGTGCAGGGATTAATGTGAGTACGCCAACTCAGCAGTAATGAAAATAAATCAGGTCTGAGCAGTAAGAAACACATAAAATCAAATAATCATTTCACAATAAGCACAACCTTTCTTTCCAACAGTGTGTACGTTAAATCATCACGCTTAAAAGCCGATTTCAGTAAAAATCATTTGGAAATATACTTGCTAATATTTCAACATAACTTTCAAGAAGTTTGGTGTAAAAATGATAAAAATCATAAAAAGCCCCTCGAGCAAAACATATTTCATAAGTTCAGAGTGAAAGTGGTAAAATCATAAGTAGCCCCTCGGGCAAAACATGTATCAGAAACTGCCCCTCGGGCGTAACATCACTCAGAATCAGACCCTCGGGTATACCTCACTGTCACTCATAATCTGCCCCTCGGGCAACCTCATAGTCACTCATACCTGCCAATCACTCGTCACTCGGCACTCACCACTTGGCACTCGCACTAAGTAGGTACTTGCGCTCACTGGGGGTGTGTAGAGACTCCAGAGGGGCTCCTTCAGCCCAAGCGCTAATATCAAGCCACCTCGTGGCATATCATATCCTCACAATCAGGCCCTCGACATTTAGTCAGCAACTCTCAAAAGCCCCTCGGGCATATCAGTAAAACGGGGTACTCGACCCAAAAACATCATTTTATATCTCAAAATAGTGTAAATAAGGCTGAGTTTCGAAATCAGTTAAACATAACATGACTGAGTGTAAATCATAAGTCAACACAGTGAGGAAGTAACAAAACAAAGCCCCCAATGGGTCTAAATAAGTCGGCGCAAGGCCCCAAACATGTCTTACAGCCCAAATATAGCAATAGTTTTAGAAAATTTAACATATGATTTAGAGTAAAATATGCAACTCAATAGTTGCCGCGGAAAGGACCAAGTCCAAATCCAAAAATCAGTGCACGCCACACACTCGTCATCCCGCATGTGCGCCACTCTAAAAATAGTGAGAAAATACGAAGTCTGGGGTTTCCTACCCTCCGGACAAAATTTATAGTCATTACTTACCTTCACCTGGGCCAAAATACTAATCCGCGATGCTCTTGCCCCTCGAATCGGCTCCCGATCGCTCCGAATCTAACCAAAACCAGATTAACATCATCAATATATGCTAAATGAACAAGGACCAATCGAAAACTATCAATTTTTTGCACAATTCCTGAAATTGGCCAAACCCGAGCCCCGGGCCCACGTCTCGAAATTCAGTAAAAGTCGCGTCACAAGAATCCTTATCCTTTCCCGAGTATACACATATAAAATGCATCAAAATCCGATCACAAACAACCCCTAAGTTCCTTAATTATAAGTCTCAATTTCCCAAGCCCTAAACCCCCAATTTACTCCATTTAATCCACTAATTCCAAGCCTAATCCGTCACATAATAACATAGAATCAAGTTTATATTCCGAGAAACTTACCTCCATCGAAGACCCTCGAAATCCTTCTCCTGCCCAGTTAAACCGCACCTGCGGAAGATTCTCCGCACCTGCGAACCCGCACCAGCGGTCCCAGGTGCTCACCTGCGATAAAATGACTTAAGTCTGGACTTTCGCACCTACGACTCCATTTCCGCACCTGCGACTCCGCAAGTGCGGTCCTACGTCCGCATCTGCAGTCCCTCACTGAGCTGCCGAACTTCGTCATCTGTGAATTCCTTCCCGCTTCTGTGCGCCCGCACCTGCGATTCCCCATCCGTAGGTGCGGTCACACCAGAAAAATGGCACCAGCAGCAGCTTTGCTGCAAATTCCTATGTCCAAACCTCCGTTAACCATCCGAAATCAATCTCGAGCCCCTCGGGACCCAAACAAACATACCAATACATCCCATAACCTCATTCAAACTTAGTCGATCCTTCGAAACACCAAAAATAACGCAAAAACACCAAAACCACATCAAATTCAAGCCTATGAACTTTGAAACTTCCAAATTTCACCAAGGATACCGAAACCATCCAAAACACATCCGATTGACCTTAAAATTTCACACATATCCAAAATGACTTTACAAACCGGCTCCAACTTCTGGACCGACCCCGATAGCCTATTTTCCACTGCCAACCGAAAATCGCCAAAAACTAACTTTCGTCAATTCAAGCCTAATTCTACACCGGACATAAAAACCACATTCCGAACACTCTCCTAAGTCCCAAATTACCTAACAAAGCTATCCGAACCATAAAATCTACATTCCGAGGTCGTTTATCAATAAGTCAACTCCCAGTTGACTTTTCCAACTATTAAGCCAATTTAAGAGACCACGTGTCTCATTTCTCTCGAAAAGTCGCTCCGAACCCGAGCCAACCAATCTAACACAACATAATAAAGCTAAACCACATAAAATGAAGCAGAAGCGGGGGAAACAGGGCTATTACTCTCGGAACGACCGGCCGGGTCATTACATTATTATTATTATTATTATTACTAGTAGTAGTAGTAGTAGTAGTAGTAGTAGTAGTAGTAGTAGTAGTAGTAGTAGTAGTAATAGTAGTAGTAGTAGTAGCAGTAGCAGCAGCAGCAACAACAGTAGTAGTAGCAGCAACAGTAGCAGTAACAACCAACAACAGTAGTAGCAGCAACACCAGTTGTAGCAGTAGCATCAACAACAGCAGTAGGAGCAGTAGCAGCAGCAAAGCAGGAGCAGCAGTTGTGAGCATGTAATTTTTTACCTACTAAACACTCCTACAAAATTGGATAAGTAAATTAATGGATTTTTGTTGAATTTCAGTGTCTATTTGTGAATTATTTGCATTGTACGATCACAATTCATCTTTTAAAATTTATAACATATAAAATAATAACAAAAAACGTTTTAAAATTTTTATTATTTGGCATAATTAGGTTCTTGATAATTAGTTGCATAATATTTAATCATTTTTTAGTGAGAAAATTACAAAATTTGTTCTTTAAATAATTATGGGTACTAAATTCATGGTTTCACTTTTTGATTCACTCATTAGTTAAATTATAATTATATAAACTAGGTTGGAACTAATTAATATATTTTTAGAAATTTTAATTGATGGATTTAGTTTTAATTAACCTAAGGTTTGCTAAAATAGGGCTAAAATTGGTTGGGTCGTCTCCCTAAACCCAAATCCCCCTCCTAATACCCAGGCCCAAATCCTTAAACCCGGTCTGCCCCACCCATAAATCAAACGACCCTGTTTTGTACCCTCCAATCCCAGCCATTGGATCGATTTGATCCAACGGCTCCCAAACTCCCCCCTCTAAAATATATAAGTGTCCGAACGGACCACTACCCCCCAGAACATCCCCCCCCACTCTCTCGTCTCTCTCCCTAGACCAAACATTAGCCACCCTCAAACACTCACCGCCTCCGCCGGCCGTAATTAGCCTACCGGCGACGAATCTTCACCAATCGACCCCACTTTGACCCTACAACCTTCTCTTCCCTCTCAACCCCGTCATGCCATTGGTTTCTTTAGAAAATCACTCACAATCCCCCGATTTTAAATCTGAGAACGTAGAAACCCTAAATCCTTGTGAGTGCAATTCCGCTTCGACTCTGTGACTCAAACTCACATGAGTCGTGGGCTCTTGACAAGAGTCGTCGATTCATGCGAGTGGGAGTCACTTTTGGAGGTCGTCAGAGTCCGGCCAAACTCTGGCAAGTCGTTGGAGTTCATCCAAACCACTCTCACGGGTATCCCCCCTTCCTTTCTATTTGTTTCTCATTTTTTTTATTATGAAAATCATGAATATGTCATTGTTTAATCACTGTTTCTTTTTTTTATTTCATTTTATCACTTTGTATGCCTAGATTTATGTTTTCTTCCATTATTTTCTCCTACCTGCTCATATTTCTTCTCGATTAATTCAAGCTCCAAACGGATATTCATGTTTTAGTAACTAGGGCTCTATGATAATCATGTTCTTAGCCTAGGTTTATATCACTGCTTCATATATATGTGTTTTTCTCTTTGATTCGTCTTGATTAATTGATTCTGCTTGTTTCCTTCCTAAATAATGTTACGAGTTTGTCTGTGTAACTAAGTTAGTATTAGGTTTGCAGATTCCCCTTTTTTACTGTTTTTCGCCTAAGCTAAATCATTAAGATATCTATATGGGTTTATTAATGGATTCCTATAATAAGCGAGCATGAGTGATTAACTGTTTACTCAAATTGTTAGATCTATGAATTTATGTGTTAATTGCTGTTATTGCTTCTTCTTGTAAAAAATAGTATGACAGCCTCTATGTGTGTTAATCACCAATGGTTGGCTCATGTATTGTTGAGGTTGGTTTAAAATGCTATTTAGCCACAATTAGGCACTGACTTCCAATTAATCATAGGCTAACCTAATTTCAACTCTTAGGTTAGACTGACACATTCGATTGACCTAAACAAACTGCCCTCCTCTGTTTCTATTGGTTAATTTCTATAATTTGTTTCTAATAGCTAGTCATGGACACTAAGACCATTAGAATCATCTAGCTGGTCCTAGAAAGTCCTAAGAGGAATTCTAGGATCAGATTAATGTAAAAATCTCAGGGTATAGATGAAATAATCAATCTCCTAGGGGGTAAAATCTAAAATTTACAAAAGATAGGACATCTAGAAGGTCCTAGCACTGTACAACTGTCCCCTTTGGGCCTGAAAAAGAATGGACAACTGCCCAACTAGAGAATAATCTGATCCTTTAGGGTAGAATATGCCTTTTTGATACCACCCTAAGTTACTATATAAATAGAAAATGATCCCTACACTCTAGGGGACACATAAAAAGATAGCAGCTGCTGCTCACAAATAAAATTTCCAAAACATCAGTAGAAAACAAAGAAAATCTGAATACTTCCTTAGAACAAAAATCCATCAGGGTATTATTTTGGTTCTCAACTTCTTGTTCTTCCTGGGTATCCTGATTCTGAGAACTTTAAGTGTCTATACTCGAAACTCGTGGGTTAATTTCCTGCTGGGGCTGTTTGGTTTTGGATTTGCTGTTTGTTGCTGCTGGGTTTTTCTTCTTCTTGCTGATTTCCATATCTGCCTGACCTTTATTTGGTCAGGTTTCTTTTGATTATTTTCTCTTCAAAAGAGGTATGTAACAATGAACTTTAAATGAAATTGCTATACTCAGAATTTGTTGTTAGTTTGATGCTCGAATGTTTGATTCTTGCTATGTTTTTTTTGAGATTATTTCAAGCTGAATCTTCTTCTTTGTTCTTGGTCTATAAATATGAAGTAATATTTAGTTGATATGATGTTAGGGAATCTGAATATATGTTGTGTGTGTAATATCTAAATCCTTAGAATTATTCTGTTTTAATTTTAAGTTGGTTAAAATGCATTGAGTATCATTGGATATTAGTTTTGTGTTAGTCCATTAGTGGAATAATCTGCACTTGGATGTTGAATCTGGCCTCTTCTACGGTCAGATTTTTTTCATAAGATTGCAGAAATATGTTTCTGATTGGGTCTCTTTGGTCACTGAAGAGATGCAACAAGCAAGTCTCTAGATAGTTGGCACTAGGGTAGATGAGCCTGACTTCTTAATAGTCAAACTCACCTCTTAGTAGTGCATAAACAGTAGCCTAAGGTGCTGGAAATCACCCCCTTACAGATAAAAAGTGGGTAATCAAAAGGCTCCTAGGGAAAAGAATCTGAATCCCTTAATATGATCAGATTTATTCTCTAAAACATGCCTAAAAATCAAAGTCATAGTATAATTATTAGTCAAAAGTCACAAAAGATGACCTCTATGGAGTTGAATCTGACCATAAAAATGGTCAGATTCAGTCCATAAAAAAGCAGGAACCTGTTATGTTAAAGTGGTGTAAAGCATCATCAAGGTTGAGTCTAACCTCCTTTATGGTATGACTCATCCTATAAATGTCTGAAGATCTGTTATTACTACTGTCCAAATAGCAAAATTTTGGACTTATAGTTTTAGATTAAAAGATGCTCTTATTTGTGTTTCCTTGGTCACTGAAGAGACTCAGTAATCAAGTCTCCATTTAAATTTAGGCTTAGTTTAGTGTTGGCATTATGGGATTAAAGTCTGACCCATTCATGGTCAGGTTCACACCAAAAGAATGCATAAATCACTCTGCTTTTTAGTATAGTTTAGCACAACATCATCAGGTTTAAACTTGACCTCTTTTCATGGTCCTGTTTGGTCTAGTGGATGCATAGCACACCCAATTATTTGGGGTGTTTCACAGATTACGAAAGAGGGCTCGCATGTATAGCCTTAGAAGAATTCAATTCAGACAACTAGCTTGAAGTCGCCATTTTAGTTTCCTCTCTTTTGAAAAAATGTATTCGCATAGTAGTAATGATGCTGTAATTCTTCTACGTTGTAACCTAAACTGGACTGTACATTTAATTCTATTTAGTGCTCATACTGATTTTAGAAAAAAAGGCTTTAGTAATTTCAAACATACAATTTGTGTCCCTGTTTTCTAAAAGTAGAGTGATGACAGTAGATAAAAACAGAGTGTATGTTCAAAATTAGCCTACATAGGATTTTACAAAAACTTATTGATTTGGAAATAACTATTTCTGATTTTAGTTGTTGTAATGACCCGGCCGGTCGTTCCGTGAGATTTACCCTGTTTCCCCTATTTCTGCATTTGTCATATATTTATAGCTTGTTTTGTTGTGTTGGATCAGTTGGTTTGGGTCTGGAGTGGTCATGGTGAGAATTGAGGCATTTAGTCTCTCAAAGTAGCCTAATAGTTGAGAAAGTCAAATGAGAGTTGACTTATTGGTGAATGACCTTGGAATGCGGATTTTATAGCTCGGATAGCTTCGTTAGGTGATTTGAGACTTAGGAGTGTGTTCAGAATGAAGTTTTGATGCCCAGTGTAGAATTAGGTTTGAATTGGCGAAAGTTAGTTTTTGGCGATTTTCGTTCGGCAGTGGAAAATAGGCTATCGGGGTCGGAATGGGATTCTGGAAGTTGGAGCAGGTCCGTAATGTCATTGGGTATGTGTGCAAAATTTCAGGTCAATCGGAGGTGTTTTGATTGGTTTCGATGTAGTTGGCGAAATTTGGAAGTTTCAAAGTTCATAGGCTTCAATTTGATGTAATTTTGGTATTTTTCATGTTGTTTTTGGTGTTTTGAAGGCTCTAATAAGTTTGATTGATGTTATGGGGTGTGTTGGTAGGATTGGTTGAGGTCCCGGAGGCCTCGGGTGTTTTTCGGATGCTCAAACAGGCACTTTTTGGCCTTAGGAAGACTATTGTTTTCTGGTGTTTTAGCAGTAGTGAATCCTTCAATGCGACCGCGTGGACTCGTCCCTGATTACGTATAGTAAAAAAGTGGGGCAGGAATTTTTGTTCTATGCGATTGCGCGGTTAGGATTGCGATCGCGTAGGTTGGTCAGGTAAGGCAGTGCGATCGCGTGGGTGTTGGTGCGATCACGTAGAGGATTCTGAGGCGCGTGTGTGGGGTAGAAAGTTGTTCTGTGCGATCGTATTTAGTTGGCTGGTCTATGCATCGCGATCGCGTGTCTAATGTCGCGATCACACTGAGGAAATTAAATGGCTGGGCAGAATGTTTTAAAGGCCATTTGTACGAGCATAGTTCATTTTCCTCCATTATTGAACGAGTTGGGAGCTCTTTTGAGAGGGTTTGAAGAGGAAATTGAAGGGAATCACTTGGAGGTAAGGTTTTAAACTTCATAACTCGTTTATATGTCGTTTTCTAAGTAATTAAACCGTAAAATTGTTGGAATTAAACCCATATATGGGGAAGAAGGGTGCATGGAAATTGAAATTTTCTTGTGAGGATTTGAGTGGGAAATTGTGGTCCAAATTTAGTGTTATTGGTATGTATAGAATCGTGGGAGGACGAGGATTCTAATGATGTAAATTTTATCGAATTTCGAGACGTGGGCCTCGGGCTCGAGTTTGGCCGAATTTCGAGATTCTTGTGTAATTTGATAGTTTTCGATTGGGTTGTGTTCCTTTAGTATATATTAATGATGTTAAACTGGTTTGGGCTAGATTCGGAGCAATAAGGAGCCAATTTGAAAGACAAGAGAATAGCGTACTAGTGTTGTGGCCCGGTAGAGGTAAGTAATGGTTATAAATCTTGTCCTGAGGGTATGAAACCCCGGACTACATATTTCTCACTGATTTTAGAATGGCGCACATGTCGGATGACGAGAATGTGGCGCGCACTGATTTTTGGATTGGACTAGGTCCTCTCCGCNATTTTAGAATGGCGCACATGTCGGATGACGAGAATGTGGCGCGCACTGATTTTTGGATTGGACTAGGTATACTCCGCGGCAACTAATGAGTTGCATATTACTCAAAACCTTATGTTAAATTATGTTCTAAAGATTGTTGAAAAATTTGGGCTATAAACCGTGTTTGGGGCCTCGTGCCGACCTGTTTAGACCCATTGGGGGCTTTTTACTGATGTTTTTCCTCACTATTTATTGATAATTTCACTCAGCCACATTGTGCTTATTGTTTTTGAAACTCAGCCTGATTTATACTACTTTGAGATTTAAAAATGATGTTTTGGGTCGAGTACCCTATTTTACTGATTCGCCATAGGGGCTTTTTGAGAGGTTATGCTAGGTGAGACCGAGGGCCTGATTGTGTGGATATGATACGCCACGAGGTGGCTTGATATTCGCGCTTGGGCTGAAGGAGCCCCTCCGGAGTCTGCACACATCCCCAGTGAGCATACTGAGTGCCGAGTGATGAGTGATTTGGAGGCATGAGTGACTGTGAGGTGCTGAGTGACTGATTACGAGTGATGGTGAGGTATGCCCGAGGGGCTGATTATGAGTGACTGTGAGGTGCTAAGCGACTGATTATGAGTGACTATGAGGCATGCCCGAGGGGCTGATTATGATACATGTTTTTGCCCGAGGGGCTACTTATGATTTTATTACTTTCACCCTGAATTTATGAAATGTGTTTTGCCCAAGGGGTATCTATGTGATTCATTTCATTTTCATACTAAATCATTCGGTTTGGAGCTGTTGAAAATAAAAAAATTTCAAAGGACTTTCCTGAGGTTGGTTTTAAAGCATGACGATTTCATATATCTATGTTTATACTGTTGCAAAGTAAGGCTGTGCATATTGTGAATTGATGGCATTGATTTTTATGTGTTTCCTTTCCGCTTAGGCTTGATTTATTTTCATTACTACTGAGTTGGCGTACTCACATTAATCCCTGCACCCCTGTGTGCAGATTTAGGTGCAGATACCGAGCATTAGCTATCTTTTCCGTGTGGAGCCAGAGTGCGAGATATAGAGGTTGATGTTCAGCGTCTGCAACATCTCTGTTTTCCCTTTTGTTGTAGCTAGCTATTCATTCGGAGGTTTTGTATTATAATAGTATACCTTTGGCTTATTTTTCTTAGATGCTCATGACATGTTGGCTACGGGTTTTGGGGTTGGTGGCACTGTTTATTGGCCTAATATATTTAGTGAACTCTGTATATTTTATGAAATGCTTGAAATTGGATTGGGATTTTGGAAGAAATTGTAAACATGTGGTTATTGGCTAGCCTAGTTCCACGATAGGCGTCATCACGACCGGTTTAGGTTTTGGGGTCGTGATAGATTGGTATCAGAGCCTAGGTTACATAGGACTCAATGGTCATGAGCATGTTTAGTAGAGTCTTGCGGATTGGTACGGAGACGTCTGTACTTATCTTCGAGAGGCTGCCGAACTTTTAGGAAACATTTCTATCTTTCTTGAACTCTTTCGTGCTAATCTTTTGATTCTTGAAATCTGAACTTACGTTGTTCCATTCTCTCACAGATGGTGAGGACACGCCAGACCGATCTGAGTGACCAGTAACCGGTTAGACCAGCGAGAGGTCGAGGCCACGGTCGAGGCTGTGGTATAGGTAGGGGGCCAGCCCGCGCAGTAGTCGGGACAGTACCACAGGACCCCCTTATCGATCAGGATCAAGTTCCCGCCGATGGTGTTCCAGCGGGACAGGATCAGGCACCGGCAATGCCTATGGTTATTCCGGGTCTTTAGGAGACCCTGTCTCAGATATTGACAGTGTGCACCAGTTTGGCTCAGGCAGTCGCCATGTCTTCTACTGCCACCACAGCTCAGGCCGGGGGAGGCAATCAAACTCCAGCTGCCCGGGCACCTGAGCAGGCTGCACGGGGTATTCATGCATCGGGAGCAGCCCTAGCTCAGCCAATTGCTCCGGTCCAGGATTATGTGGTCCCTGCTTTGCCTGAGGACAAGCATCGCAGGTTGGAGAGGTTCAACAGACTTCAACCTCCGACTTTCAGCGGTACAGAGGGAGAGGATGCCCAGGGGTTTCTAGATAAGTGCCAGAGGATACTACGAGTATTTTGGAGACCAGTGGGGTCTCATTTGTCACATTTCAGTTTGCGGGTGCTGCCTTTACTTGGTGGGAGTCATTCGAGAGACGTAGGCCGGTTGGTTCAGCACCTCTCACCTGGCAGCAGTTCTCCACGATCTTTTTGGAGAAGTATGTTCCTCAGTCCCACAGAGAGGAGCAGCGCAGGCAGTTTGAGCAGTTGCGCCAGGGAGATTTATCAGTTACTCAGTACGAGATGAGGTTTTCCGAGTTGGCTAGGCATGCTTCTGAGATTGTCCCTACTGATAGGGAGAGAGTGAGGAGGTTTGTAGATGGTCTTTCTTATCAGCTCCGACTATTTATGACTCGGGAGAGAGTATCGGGTGCTTCATTCGAGCAGGTTATTGACATAGCTTGAGATATTGAGTCCGTTCGCCACCAGGAGGGGGAGGAGAGGAAGGCCAAGAGGCCTCGTGGTTCGGGAAGTTCTAGTGGTGTTCCCTTCAGGGGGCAATTTCAGCAGGGTAGGCTCCGTTCATTCAGGCCTCCTAAGTCAGGCCGCCCAGCATATAGTGGTGCATCTTCGAGGCATGGGCCCCGTGGTTCTAAGTCAGGCCATACTTCATTTGGTGCCCTCCTAGCTCAGAGTGCAGCTCGAGCACCCCCAGTTCAGAGTTATTCTATGCATGAGTCTTCCGGTGGCCGTTCGGGTGCTAAGGGTTTCTATCAGTCCCCGCCTCCAGCACCAGGGAGTTGCTTTGAGTGTGGAGAGTTCGGGCACGTGTGGATGCATTGTCCCCGCCGTTCTGGTGGATCTTCTCAGTAGAGGGGCCATCCCTCGACTTCAGCTCCAGTTACTTCACCACCCGCCCAGGCAGCCAGTGGTGGTAGTCAGTCAGCCAGAGGCTGCCCTAGAGGGGGAGGTCGAGCAGGGGGAGGTCAGGCTCGCATGTATGCATTTCTAGCTAGGCTAGATTCTATGGCCTCAAATGCCGTGATCGCAAGTATTGTCTCAGTCTGCTGCCGAGATGCCTTGGCTTTATTTGACCCTGGTTCTACATATTCCTATGTTTCTTCATATTTTGCCCATTTTCTGGATGTGCCCCGTGAGTCTCTAGTCACCTCTGTTCACGTGTCGACTCCGGTGGGCGATATTGTTGTTGTGGACCGTGTGTATCGGTCGTGCATGATGTCTATTGGGAGTCTGGAGACCCGAGTGGACCTACTGTTACTCAACATGGTCGATTTTGGTGTGATATTGGGCATGGATTGGCTATCTCCGTGTCATGATGTTCTTAATTGTCACGCTAGGACCGTGACCTTAGCTATGCTAGGGTGTCCGAGGGTTGAGTGGAGAGGTTCTTCCGAGTATATGCCTAGCAGGGTGATTTCCTATGTTTCTTCATATTTTGCCCGTTTTCTGGATGTGCCCCGTGAGATTCTAGTCACCTCTGTTCACGTGTCGACTCCGGTGGGCGATACTGTTGTTGTGGACCG
The DNA here is from genome assembly GCA_005239525.1 of Nicotiana knightiana. Classification (NCBI taxonomy): domain Eukaryota; kingdom Viridiplantae; phylum Streptophyta; class Magnoliopsida; order Solanales; family Solanaceae; genus Nicotiana; species Nicotiana knightiana. Next base: position 16,847 of record ML422563.1, read on the forward strand.
TGTGTATCGGTCGTGCATGATGTCTATTGGGGGTCTGGAGACCCGAGTGGACCTACTGTTACTCAGCATGGTCGATTTTGATGTGATATTGGGCATGGATTGGCTATCTCCGTGTCATGATGTTCTTAATTGTCACGCTAGGACCGTGACCTTAGCTATGCTAGGGTGTCCGAGGGTTGAGTGGAGAGGTTCTTCCGAGTATATGCCTAGCAGGGTGATTTCCTATGTTTCTTCATATTTTGCCCGTTTTCTGGATGTGCCCCGTGAGATTCTAGTCACCTCTGTTCACGTGTCGACTCCGGTGGGCGATACTGTTGTTGTGGACCGTGTGTATCGGTCGTGCATGATGTCTATTGGGGGTCTGGAGACCCGAGTGGACCTACTGTTTCTCATCATGGTCGATTTTGATGTGATATTGGGCATGGATTGGCTATCTCCGTGTCATGATGTTCTTGATTGTCACGCTAAGATCGTGACCTTAGCTATGCTAGGGTGTCCGAGGGTTGACTGGAGAGGTTCTTCCGAGTATAGGCATGGTGACGAGTATCTATACATTGGTGTCTCGCATGACCGTGAATCCCTATATTGTGAATATTCTGACTTTGTTGTAATTTCTATGCCTAATTAAGGATTTCAATACGTTGTAAAGGGCATGTGAAGGGAATTGTAATCTTTAAACATCTTTGGAGCATTGGCTCAAATTAATATATGAAATAATTACATCTTTGGAGCATTGGCTCAAATTAATACATGAGATAATTACATCCTTGGAGCATTGGCTCAAATTGTGAAACGAATGATGAAGGAATATGAGATAATTACATCCTTGGAGCATTGGCTCAAATTGTGAAACGAATGATGAAGGAATATGAGATAATTACATCCTTTGGAGCATTGGCTCGAGTAATAGAATAAATTATGGAAATAAAAGTGAAAGAAAGAGAACGAGTTATTGAAATGTACCCTTGCCGGGTCATCGTTGCATAGTTCCCTTGCCGGGATTTGATTGTTTAATTGATGTTCCCTTGCCGGGATTTAATTGTTTAATTGATGTTCCCTTGCCGGGATTTCTACTTTTACTCTGTTTATTTCCTTGCCCTTGTTTGTGATTGCTGTTTGGGTGAGGAAGAGTGTTAAAGCACGAAGGGTGATGTCGTGCCATGTTTATATTTATGATGCACAAGGGGACATTCCGTGCCATGCTTATATTGATTATGCACGAGGGGACATTCCGTGCCATGCTTATATTGATTATGCACGAGGGGACATTCCGTGCCATATTATATATTATTATTATACAAGAGGGGACATGTCGTGCGCATCTTTCACTGTTTAATCTGTGTTGTCATTTCCCGTTATTATTTTTCAGATATTTCAGACTATTTTTTTGCTTCTGTTATTTTAGTATTTGCTATATCTTACTCCCAGCATGTTCTCCTAGTAATTGTATTCTTGTTTAGTTTCTGCTATACTATTGAACTGCACAGGTACACTTTGTTGTCGTGTCTTAGCCTCGTCACTACTTCGCCGAGGTTAGGCTCGCACTTACTCAGTACATGGGGTCGGTTGTACTGATTCTACACCTGCACTTCTTTATGTTGTGCAGATTACATAGCCGGACCCGGAGGACATCATTAGTGGGAGTGTCTTCCAGCTTATCATAGAGGCTTCAAGGTATACCCGCTGGCGTTCGTGGGCCTTGGCGTCTCTTCCATCCCTTTGTCTTCACTTATGTCTTGTTTTTCCCTAGTTTCAGAGACATTCATGTATTTCCCTTCAGACTTGTATTTAGCATTCTTGTAGACAGTTCGTGAGTTTGTGACTCCAGGTTTTGGAAAAATTTACGCGTCGTTGTATTATGTTTTCCTTATTTAGCTTGAAATCATATTTATTTCCGCTGTTAAATTGTGAACCGTTTAGTTTACCCTATTAAATTGATGTTAATATGCTAGTTTATCTATACACGTTGGCTTGTCTAGCGGGTTCAACGTTAGACGCCATCACGGCCCGATGGTGGGATTTCGGGTCGTGACAAGTTGGTATTAGAGCTCTAGGTTACTTAGGTCTCACAACTCACGGACAACTTGGTAGAGTCTAAGGGATCGGTACGGAGACGTCTGTATTTATCCCCCAGAGGCTGCGAAGTTAGGATGACTCCATATTTCTTTTCTTCTCTATCGTGCGCTATAAATTCTGAGTACTGATTGAGTTTCTATTATATTCTCTCACAGATGGCGAGGACGCGTGCTTCCCTTAGTTCCGCCCAACAGCCTGACACTCCTGCTACAGCTCCTACTCGGGGTCGAGGTCAAGGACGAGGTCGTGCTAGAGGCCGAGGCCAGGGCCGGGCTCAGCCTAGAGCAACAGCCCCAGTGGAGGACCCTCGGGTCGAGTATGAAAAGGAGGTCCCAGTTCCGGTAGTCCCAGTTGGACCAGCTCAGGTCCTAGAGGGGGTTCATAGCTACCCCAGTGCTTCAGGACGCCCTTGTCCATCTAGTCGGACTCATGGAGAGTGTAGCACAGGCGGGTCTTCTTCCTACTACACCAGCCGTCTCTCAGGCTGGGGGAGGTGCCCAGACTCCTGCCACCCGCGTACCAGAGCCGCTAGCTCCACAGTTTCAGACTCCGGCACCTCAACCAGCCGGAGTAGCTCGGCCGGATATTGCAGCACCAGTAGCAGAGGGAGCAACCATGTCAACAGATGCTTTGTGGAGACTGGACAGGTTCACTAAATTATTTACTACTACTTACACTGGTTCACCATCAGATGACCCCTAGGATTATTTGGACAGCTGCCATGAGGTTCTTCGGAATATGGGCATAGTGGAATCGAACGGGGTTGACTTCGCTACTTTTCGGTTTTCTGGCGCAGCCAAGAGTTGGTGGAGAGACTATTGCTTAGCCAGACCAGCTGGATCTACACCTTTGGCTTAGACTCAATTCTCAGAGGTATTTCTGGGGAAATTCCTTCCCATTACTCAGAGAGAGGGCCTTCAGAGGTAGTTTGAGCGTCTCCAGCAGGGATCAATGTCCGTCACTCAGTACGAGACCAGGTTCATCACTCTAGCACGACATGCTCTTATGATACTTCCCACTGATCGGGAGAGGGTTCGAAGGTTTATCGAGGGATTGGCCCGGCCTATCAGACTTAAGATGGCCAGAGATTCAGGTACAGATATATCGTTCCAGGATGCGGCCAATGTGGCTAGGAGGATTGAGATGATTTTGTCACAGGGAGGTGGTCAGGGGGCTGACAAGAGGCCCCTTCATTTTGGTCGTTTCAATGGAGCCTCATCTGGGAGCAGGGATTCTTCAGGCAGAGGTCATCCTCCCAATCCTTTTCAGTCAGCTCTCACGGTTTCCCATTGTACTTCAGGTTGTCGGGGTTATCAGATGCACTTTTTCGATCAGCAGCCTTACAGTGTGCCACCAGCACTTATCGGTGCACCGCCGCTTCAGAAATTCCAAGGTGGTTATCAGGGTCGACAGGTCCAGTTCCAGAGTCTGCAGTCACATCAGCAGAAGCCTTGTTTTACTTGCGGTGGTTTTGGGCATATTTCCAGGTTTTTCCCCTGAGGTTCTGGTGGGTCTCAGCATCGAGGTTCCCGTGCCATGGTACAGGCACCAGGTGTACCACATCCCTCCCATCCAGCTAGAGGTGGGGGTAGAGGTGCTAGAGGTGGAGGTAGAGGTCATAGAGGTGGAGCTCAGGCCGCCAGAGGTGGAGGCCAGCCAGCAGTCGGCCATCCCAGAGATGTGGTTCAGGGTGGTGGGGCCCAACCCCGATGCTATGCTCTTCCAGCCAGGCCAGAGGCTGAGTCTTCACATGCAGTCATTACAGGTACTATTCGGGTTTGTGACAGAGATGCTTCAGTGCTATTTGATCCAGGGTCTACGTATTCGTATGTGTCCTCTTATTTTGCACCATACCTGGTCATGCCTAGTGATCCACTGAGTATTCATGTTTATGCATCTACACCTGTGGGTGATTCTATCAGGGTCGATCGAGTCCATCGTTCTTGTGTAGTGGTGATTGGGGGTCTTGAGACCCGTGTTAATTTGTTGCTTTTAGGTATGGTCGACTTTGATGTTATATTGGGGATGGACTGGTTATCCCTATATCATGCCATCTTGGATTGTCATGCCAAGACGGTGAGCTTAGCTTTGCCAGATTTGCCCCGTTTGGAGTGGAAAGGAACTCCTGGTCATTCTACCTGCAGTGTTATTTCGTACGTGAAGGCTCGACATATGGTCGAGAAGGGGTGTTTGGCTTATTTGGATTATGTGCGCGATTCCCGTGTTGAGGTTCCCTCTATTGATTCGGTACCCGTGGTTCGTGAGTTTCCTAAGGTCTTCTCTTCAGACCTGTCGGGGATGCCACCCCACAGGGACATTGATTTCAGCATTGATCTGGCTCCGGGCACCCAGCCCATTTCTATTCCGCCGTATCGCATGGCCCCACCAGAGTTGAAAGAGTTGAAGGAACAGTTGCAGGATTTGATTAGGAAGGGTTTTATTAGGCCCATCATTTCTCCTTGGGGTGCTCTAGTATTGTTTGTGAAGAAAAAGGATGGTTCGATGAGGATATGCATTGATTACCGACAATTGAACAAGGTTACAATCAAGAATAAGTATCCACTGCCGAGGATTGATGATTTCTTCGATCAGCTTCAGGGTGCTAAGGTATTTTCAAAGATAGACTTGAGATATGGCTACCATCAGTTGAGGATTAGGGCATCTGATGTCCCTAAGACAGCTTTCCGCACTCGGCACGGGCATTACGAGTTTTTAGTCATGTCGTTTGGGTTGACAAATGCCCCAACAGCTTTTATGGATTTGATGAACCGAGTATTTAGGCCTTATTTGGACTCGTTCGTGATAGTCTTCATTGATGATATATTGATATACTCCCGCAGTCAAGAGGATCACGAGCAGTATCTTAGAGCGGTTCTTCAGACTCTGAAAGATAGCCAGCTATATGCAAAGTTTTCGAAGTGTGAGTTCTGGTTGAGTTCAGTTGCATTCCTGGGTCATGTCGTATCATCAGAGGGTATTCAGGTTGACTAAAAAAAGATTGAGGCAGTCAAGAACTGGCCTGGACCAGCATCAGCTACAGAGATTCGGAGTTTCTTGGGATTGGCAGGCTATTATCATCGGTTCGTGGAGGGTTTCTCATCTATTGCAGCCCCAATGACGAGGTTGACCCAAAAGGGTGCCCAGTTCAGATGGTCGGACTAGTGTGAGGCGAGCTTTCAGAGGCTCAAGACAGCTCTGACGACGGCACCGGTATTGGTTTTGCCCTCAGGTTCAGGGCCTTATACAGTCTATTGCGATGCTTCCCGTATTGGGCTTGGTGCAGTATTGATGCAGGATGGCAAGGTCATTGATTATTCTTCGAGGCAGTTGAAGATTCATGAGAAGAACTATCCAGTGCATGATTTGGAGGTGGCAGCCATTGTCCACGCATTGAAGATTTGGCGGCACTATCTGTATGGTGTGGCGTGTGAGGTGTTCACGGATCTTAAGAGTCTTCAGTACTTGTTCAATCAAAAGGAGCTGAATTTGAGGCAGAGAAGGTGGTTAGAGTTGTTGAAGGATTATGACATTACCATCTTATATCACCCGGGGAAGGCCAATGTGGTGGCCGATGCTTTGAGTAGGAAGTCAGCTAGCATGGGCAGTCTTGCTTTTATTCCGGTCAGTCAGAGGCCGCTTGCTTTGGATGTTCAGGCTTGGGATTCGAGAGTTGATTTTAGAGGAGGCCCATAGTTCCCGGTACTCTATTCATCCGGACGCCGCAAAGATGTATCAAGATTTGCGGCAGCATTATTAGTGGCATAGAATGAAGAAGGATATTGTGGCATACGTAGCGCGATGTTTGAATTGTCAGTAGGTTAAGTATGAGCATCAGAGGCTTGGTGGTTTATTTTAGAGGATTGAGCTTCCCGAGTGGAAGTGGGAGATGATCACTATGGACTTCGTTACTGGACTTCCATTGACCCGGAAGAAGTTCGATGCAATTTGGGTCATTGTTGATAGGCTAACCAAGTCAGTGCATTTCATTCCTGTGACAGTTTCCTATTCATCCGAGAGGTTAGCTGAGATCTATATCCGGGAGATTGTTTGCCTTCATGGTGTGCCGGTATCAATCATTTCGGACCGGGGCGCGCAATTTATCTCGCTTTCTAGAGAGCAGTACAGCGAGATTTAGGCACCCAGGTGGAGTTAAGCACAGCATTTCATCCTCAGACGGATGGGCAGTCCGAGCGGACTATTTAGATATTGAAAGATATGCTCCGAGCTTGTGTTATTGACTTTGGAGGATCATGGGATCAGTTCTAGCCTTTAGCAGAGTTTTCCTACAACAACAACTACCAGTCGAGTATCCAGATGGCTTCTTATGAGGCTTTATATGGTAGGCGGTGTCGATCTTCGGTTGGGTGGTTTGAGCCGGGAGAGGCTCGATTTGAGATTCTTGATCGAGTGGGAGAGGTGGTTTATAGACTTGCATTGCCACCTAGCTTATCAGCCGTACATCCAGTTTTTCATACGATCATGCTTCGGAGGTATCACGGCGATCCAGCCCACGTGTTAGATTTCAGCACCGTCCAGTTTGACAAGGACTTATCTTATGAGGAGGAGCTTGTAGCTATTCTAGACCGGCAGATTCGGTAGTTGAGATCCAAGAGTTTCCCTTCTGTTCGTGTTTAGTGGAGAGGTCAGCCTCCTGAGGCATCGACTTAGGAGTCCGAGTCCGATATGCGAAGCCGTTACCCTCATTTATTCCCCGACTCAGTTACTTCCTTCTTTTGTCCGTTCGAGGACGAACGGTTATTTTAGAGGTGGAGAATTTGACGACCCAAAGGGTCATCACCTATTTTATTATCCATTCCGTACTCCCGAGGCCATGAAAACCTCATTTGTAGTTGCCTCGATTTGTGTGCGCAGTTCGGGCGTGTAGCCGGACAGCTTAAATATGAAATTTTATGGAAAAAAATGCTAGAATTTGATATTAAAATGAATAAATTTGACTTCAGTCAACATTTTGGGTAAACGGACCTGGACCCGTGATTTGACGGTCCCAGAGGGTCCGTAAAAAAATATGGGACTTAGGCGTATGCCCGGAATCGAATTCCGAGGTCCCAAGCCCGAGAAATGAATTTTTGAGTAAAATTATTTTCTGAAATATTTAAGGAAATTGAAAATGAAATCTGATTAGAAAGTGAGAGTATCGGGCCCGTATTTTTTTTCCGGCGCCCGGTACAGGTCATATATATGGTATAAGCACTTTTTGAGAAGTTTGGTTGAAATCGGATTTCGTTTGACGGGTTTCGGACTTAAAATGGAAAATTTGATGTTTTATGAAATTTGATAGAATTCATGGATTTAGAGGCCTCATTCGATGTATATGATGTTGTTTTGGCGATTTGATCGCACGGATAAGTTCGTAGGATGTTGTGGGAGTTATCTGTGAAATTTGGTATCATTCCGAGGTGTATTGGTCAGTTCGGCACGTTGTTAGCGAAGTTTAGAAACCTTAAAATTTCTAAGTTTGGTTCTTAAGATTTTGGGGGTGTAATTTCGAGTTTCAGCGTTGTTTTTAGTGTTCCGAAGGCTCGAGCGAGTCCATAATATGATTTGGTACTCGTTGGTATATTTGGACTAGGGCTCGGGTGGGCCCAGTTGCTTTCCGGGCACCTAACGGGGCTAAAAAAAATAGCAAACAAGCCTGTTGGTGCACCTGCTCTGGTGTGACCGCAGGTGCGGTTGCCCAGCATCGCAGGTGCGATCAACAGTGGCCTGGCCAGCCATCGCAGGTGCCGAGCATTTCTCGCAAGTGCGGTCTCCACTTCGCAGGTGCGATCCCAGACCCCCTAGCCCAATTCCGCAGGTGCGAGATTTTTCTCGCAAGTGTGAGACCGCAGGTGAGGTCCCCAGAGCCGCAGGTGCGAGATCACTGTTTAGGCAGTGAGTTTTAAATACGGGTTTTAAACCCATTTTTCTCATTTCCATCTTCTTCCTTAGGCGATTTCCTTCATTTTTAAGAGCTATCAACCTTCATTTTTAAGAGCTATCAACCAGGTCTCATAACGTAAGTTAATTCCACCCCGAAATTAGTTTCACGCATGCATCCTAGCCTAATTAACTACATAAACAAGTGCAAAAATTTAAGAAATTGGGTAGTAACCTAGAACTTGTGACCACCTTAGAATTTTCTGCGAATTGGCCATGAAATCAAGTAAAAATTGTATATTTATGATCCTTAGGCTTTGGATGAGTGTTCCCTTCGAGAATTTCAAGAATCCGAGCGAGCTGGTCCAGGGTCGAATTTTGATAATTTTTGAAGAATGTTAGGAAATGGATAATTAGGCCATGTAATTGAATCATTGAATCCTTATTGATATACTTGAGTTGATTATGTCTAGATAATACCCTTCTGGAGTCGAATTCTAAAGGAAAGGCGGTGTTAGAGAGTTGATTGCTATACTTTGGACCCGAGGTAAGTGTTTGGTCTAACCTTAGCTTAAGGGAATATGAGTTGAGTATTATTTGCTATTTGTTGATTGTCAAATACGATGTATAGGCATGGTGACGAGTATCGATATGTTGGTGTTTAGCATGACCGTGAGTCCCTATATTGTGAATATTCTGACTTTGTTGTAATTTCTATGCCTAATTGAGGATTTCTATACGTTGTAAAGGGCATGTGAAGGGAATTGTAATCTTTAAACATCTTTGGAGCATTGGCTCAAGTTAATATATGAAATAATTACATCTTTGGAGCATTGGCTCAAATTAATATATGAGATAATTTACATCCTTGGAGCATTGGCTCAAATTGTGAAATGAATGGTGAAGGAATATGAGATAATTAATTCCTTGGAGCATTGGCTCAAATTGTGAAACGAATGATGAAGGAATATGAGATAATTACATCCTTTGGAGCATTGGCTCGAGTAATAGAATAACTTATGGAAATAAAAGTGAAAGAAAGAGAAAGAGTTATTGAAATGTACCCTTGTCGGGTCATCTTTGCATAGTTCCCTTGGCGGGATTTGATTATTTAATTGATGTTCCCTTGCCGGGATTTAATTTTTTAATTGGTGTTCCCTTGCCGGGATTTGATATTGATGTTCCCTTGCCGGGATTTAATTGTTTAACTGATGTTCCCTTGCCGGGATTTCTACTTATACTCTGTTTATTTCCTTTCCCTTGTTTGTGATTGCTGTTTGGGTGAGGAAGAGTGTTAAAGCACGAAGGGTGATGTCGTGCCATGTTTATATTTATGATGCACGAGGGGACATTCTGTTCCATGTTTATATTTATTCTGCACGAGGGGACATTCTGTGCCATGCTTATATTTATTATGCACGAGGGGACATTCCGTGCCATGTTTATATTTATTATGCACGAGGGGACATTCTGTGCCATGCTTATATTTATTATGCACGAGGGGACATTCCGTGCCATGTTTAAATTTATTATGCACGTGGGCACATTCCGTGCCATGTTTATATTTATTATGCACGAGGGGACATTCCGTGCCATGTTTATATTTATTATGCACGAGGGGACATTCCGTGCCATGTTTATATTTATTATGCACGAGGGGACATTCCGTGCCATGTTTATATTTATTATGCACGAGGGGACATTCCGTGCCATGCTTATATTGATCATGCACGAGGGGACATTCCGTGCCATGCTTATATTGATTAGGCATGAGGGGACATTCCGTGCCATGTTTTATATTATTATTATGCACGAGGGGAAATGTCGTGCCGCATCTTTCATTGTTTAATTTGTGTTGTCATTTCCCGTTATTATTTTTCAGATATTTCAGACTGTTGTTTTCGCTTCTGTCATTTCAGTATTTGCTATCTCTTACCCCCAGCATGTTCTCCTCGTAAGTGTATTCTTGTTTAGTTTATGATATACTATTGAACTACACAGGTACACTTTGTTGTCGTGTGTTAGCCTCGTCACTACTTCGCCGAGGTTAGGCTCTCACTTACTCAGTACATGGGGTCGGTTGTACTGATGCTACACCTGCACTTCTTTATGTTGTGCATATTACGTAGCCGGACCCGGAGGAAATCATTAGTGGGAGTGTCTTCCAGCTTACATAGAGGCTTCAAGGTATACCCGCTGGCGTTCGTGGACCTTGGCGTCTCTTCCATCCCTTTTTCTTCACTCCTGTCTTGTTTTTCCCTAGTTTCAAAGACAGTCATGTATTTCCCTCACTCTTGTAGACAGTTCGTGAGTTTGTGACTCCAGGTTTTGGGAAAATTTACGCGTCGTTGTATTATGTTGTCCTTATTTAGCTTGAAACCATATTTATTTCCGTTGTTAAATTGTGAACCGTTTAGTTTATCATATTAAGTTGATGTTAATATGCTAGTTTATCTATACACGTTGGCTTGTCTAGCGGGTTCAACGTTACACGCCATCACGGCCCGATGGTGGGATTTCGAGATGTGACAAGTTGGTATATGAGCTCTAGGTTACTTAGGTCTCACAACTCACAAACAACTTCGTAGAGTCTGAGGGATCGGTATGGAGACGTCTGTATTTATCCCCCAGAGGCTGCGAAGTTAGGATGACTCCATATTTCTTTTCTTCTCTGTCGTGCGCTATAAATTCTGAGTACTGATTGTGTTTCTAATCTATTCTCTCGCAGATGGCGAGGATGCGTGCTTCCCTTGGTTCCGTCCAGCAGCCTGACACTCCTGCTACAGCTCCTACTCGGGGTCGAGGTTGAGGACGAGGTCGTGCTAGAGGCAGGGGCCGGGCTCAGCCTAGAGCAGCAGCCCCAGTGGAGGACCCTCGGATCGAGTCTGACGAGGAGGTCCTAGTTCCGGTAGTCCCAGTTGGACCAGCTCAGGTCCCAGAGGGGTTCATATCTACCCCAGTGCTTCAGGACGCCCTTGTCTATCTAGTCGGACTCATGGAGAGTGTAGCACAGGTGGGTCTTCTTCCTACTGCACCAGCCGTCTCTCAGGCTGGGGGAGGTGCCCAGACTCCTGCCACCCGCGTACCAGATCAGCTAGCTCCACAGTTTCAGACTCCGGCACCTCAGCCAGCCGGAGTACCTCGGCCGGATATTGCAGCACCGGTAGCAGAGGGAGCAGCCATGTAAGCAGATGCTTTGTGGAGACTGGACAGGTTCACTAAGTTATTTACTGCTACTTACACTGGTTCACCATCAGAGGACCCCCAGGATTATTTGGATAGCTGCCATGAGTTTCTTCGGAATATAGGCATAGTGGAATCGAACGGGGTTGACTTTGCTACTTTTCGGTTATCTGGGGCAGCCAAGAGCTGGTGGAGAGACTATTGCTTAGCCAGACCAGCTGGATCTACACCTTTGACTTGGACTCAGTTCTCAGAGGTATTTCTGGGGAAGTTCCTTTCCATTACTCAGAGAGAGCGCCTTCGGAAACAGTTTGAGCGTCTCCAACAGGGATCCATGTCCGTCACTCAGTACGAGACCAGGTTCATCACTCTAGCCCGACATGCTATTATGATACTTCCCACTGGTCGGGAGAGGGTTCGAAGGGTTATCGAGGGATTGGCCCTTCCTATCAAACTTAAGATGGACAGAGAGTCAGGTACAGATATATCGTTTCAGGATGCGACCAATGTGGCCAGGAGGATTGAGATGATTTTGTCACAGGGAGGTGGTCAGAGGGCTGACAAGAGGGCCCGTCATTTCGGTCGTTTCAGTGAGCCTCATCTAGGAGCAGGGATTCTTCAGGCAGAGGTCATCCTCCCAGACCTTTTCAGTCAGCTCTCCAGGTTTCCCATGGTACTTCAGGTGGTCGTGGTTATCAGACGCACTATTCCGATCAGCAGCCTTATAGTGCGCCACCAGCACCTATCGGTTCACCGCCGCTTCAGAATTTCCAGGGTGGTTATCAGGGTCGACATGGCCAGTTCTAGAGTCAGCAGTCACATCAGCATAAGCCTTGTTATACTTGCGGTGGTTTGGGGCATATTTCCAGGTTTTGCCCCCGAGGTTCTGGTGGGTCTCAGCATCAGGGTTCTCGTGCCATGGTACAGGCACCAGGTGTTCCACATCCTTCCCAGCCAGCTAGAGGTGGGGGTAGAGGTGCTAGAGGTGGAGCTCAGGCCGCCAGAGGTGGACGGCAGCCAGCAGCTGGCCATCCCAGAGATATGGTTCAGGGTGGTGGGGCCCAACCCCGATGTTATGCTCTTCCAGCTAGGCAAGAGGCTGAGTCTTCAGATGCAGTCATTACAGGTACTATTCGGGTTGGTGACAGAGATGCTTCAGTGCTATTTGATCCAGGGTCTACGTATTCGTACGTGTCCTCTTATTTTGCACCATACCTGGTCATGCCTAGTAATCCACTGAGTGTTCCTGTTTATGTATCTACACCGGTGGGTGATTCTATCAGGGTCGATCGAGTCTATCGTTCTTGTGTTGTGGTGATTGGGGGTCTTGAGACTCGTGTTGATTTGTTGCTTTTAGGTATGGTCGACTTTGATGTTATATTGGGGATGGACTTGTTATCCCCATATCATGCCATCTTGGATTGTCATGCCAAGATGATGACATTAGCTTTTCCAGATTTGCCACGTTTGGAGTGGAAAGGAACTCCTGTTCATTCTACCCGCAGTGTTATTTCGTACGTGAAGCTCGGCATATGGTCGAAAAGGGGTGCTTGGCTTATTTGGTTTATGTGCGCGATTCCAGTTTTGAGGTTCCCTCTATTGATTCGGTACCCGTGGTTCGTGAGTTTCTTTAGGTCTTCCCTTCAGACCTGTCGGGGATGCCACCCGACAGGGACATTGATTTCTGCATTGATCTGGCTCCGGGCACCCAATTCATTTCTATTCCGCTGTATCTCACGGCCCCACCAGAGTTGAAAGAGTTGAAGGAACAGTTGCAGGATTTTCTTGGGAAGGGTTTCATTAGGCCCAGCGTTTCTCCTTGGGGTGCTCCAGTATTGTTTGTGAATAAAAAGGATGGTTCGATGAGGATGTGCATTGATTACTGGCAATTGAACAAGGTTACAATCAAGAATAAGTATCCACAGCCGAGGATTGATGATTTGTTCGATCAGCTTCAGGGTGCTAAGATATTTTCAAAGATAGACTTGAGATCTGGCTACCATCAGTTGAGGATTAGGGCATCTGATGTCCCTAAGACAGCTTTCTGCACTCGGTACGGGCATTACGAGTTTTTAGCCATGTCGTTTGGGTTGACAAATGCCCCAGCAGCTTTTATGGATTTGATGAACCGAGTGTTCAGGCCTTATTTGGACTCGTTCGTGATAATCTTCATTGATGATATATTGATATACACCCGCAGTCATGAGGAGCATAAGCAGCATCTCAGAGTGGTTCTTCAGACTCTGAAGGATAGCCATCTATATGCAAAGTTTTCGAAGTGTGAGTTCTGGTAGAGTTCAGTTGCATTCCTGGGTCATGTCGTATCATCAGAGGGTATTCGGGTTGACTCGAAAAAGATTGAGGCAGTCAAGAGCTGGCCAAGACCAGCATCTGCTACAGAGATTCGGAGTTTCTTGGGATTGGCAGGCTATTATCATCGGTTCGTGGAGGGGTTCTCATCTATTGCAGCCCCGATGACCAGGTAGACCCAGAAGGGTGCCCAGTTCAGATGGTCGGACGAGTGTGAGACGAGCTTTCAGAGGCTCAAGACAGCTCTGACGACGGCACCGGTATTGGTTTAGCCCTCAGGTTCAGGGCCTTATACAGTCTATTGCGATGCTTCCCATATTGGGCTTGGTGCAGTGTTGATGCAGGATGGCAAGGTCATTGCTTATGCTTCGAGGCAGTTGAAGATTCATAAGAAGAACTATCCAGTGCATGATTTGAAGTTGAAGAAGTACATGCGTCCCAGTTGTAGCTTCCCCTTGTTCGTGGTAGCTTTATATCTATAAAACTCTATTTATATACTTTTCGAGCAGACGATGTATTTATTTCATTTCATGTTTGTAAACTCTATTCCTAGAAGCTCATGATTTGTACTACCAGTCCTTGAGAAATGTATAAAATTCAGTAAATTACTATCGTTTATTTGTCTTGTTAATATCATTGGGATTGGATAGTGTGATGACCCAAGAGCTCATTTTATGAATTAAGACTCCATTCTAGGCTTATTATCCATAAAAGATCTAATTTTAAATTACCTCAATTTGCATGCGCAGTCCGTGTGTGAAACCGAAAAGCTTTTATGTGAAAATATGAGAAATATTAATTTTTAGAATTTAAAGTTTGGTTTTAGTTGACTTGAGTCAACTTTTTGAGTAAATGGACCCGGATCTGTGTTCCGACAATCTCAGTAGGTCCGCAGTAAAATATGGGACTTGGGAGAAATCCCGGAATTGAATTCCGAGGTCCCAAGCCTTAGAAATCAATTTTTAAAAGAAATTATTTTGATGTATTACTAATGAAATAAAGAAAAAAATTAACGTTTGAAACCATTGGTATCGGGCCCAAATTTTGACTCCGGATCCCGGTACAGATTGGTTATAGTATTTGAATACTATCTGTGAAATTTGGTGAAAATCAGAGTTTATTTGACGTGATTTGGACGTCCGGTTGAGAAATAGTGAACTTTAAGTGTTCTTGAGAAAAATGATGAGTTTTGAGGTTTAATTCATAGTTTTACATGTTATTTTCATGATTTGATCGCATGAGCAAGTCCGTATGATATCTTTAGACTTGCGTGCATGTTTGGTTTAGATCCCTGAGGGCACGGGTGAGTTTCGGATAGGCCACAAGATATTTTTACACTTAGAAAAGTTTGTTGTATTGTTGCATCTGGTGCCCAGTGATTTTGTGCTTTGCGGAAAAAGTTATTTGTATTGCTGCATCTGGTGCCCAGTGATTTTGTGCTTCGCGATCGCGAAGCTACTCTCGCGATTGCGAAGGGTAAAATTCCTGGAAGTCATTTTTGTACTACGTGAATGCGAAGTATGGGCCGCGAACACGAAGCATCGGTGGGATACCCTTTGTGAACGTGTGCCGACTCATGCGAACGCGTTGAGTAAACTGGTCCTGGGGGAGGAGCCTGGGTTTTCTTGCCTAGTTGGTAAAGCATCGTGAACACGGGCAGGCTCACGCGATCGCGTAGAAAGCCTGCCCAGGTATATAAATTCAATTTTAAACACGAACATAACCTAGTTTTCACATATTTTTCGAACTACCAAGCCCTACGGACGATTTCCTTCACCAAATTTTATCCTCAAAGTGTAAGTAATCAATTCTAAACTCTACTCTTTCAATTATCCAATGTTTTTCATTACTTTTAAATCAAGAATCAAGAATTTTCATGGTAAAAATTTTGGGATTGGATAGAACTAGGAAATTTTGTAAAAATCAAATCTTTACCTCGAATTGAGGTCGAATTTTGAAACTAATTGCATATTCGGGCTCGGGGGTGAATGGGTAAACGTAATTTGGTCTGAACCCCGAGTTTGAACCAAGCGGGCCCGGGGTCGGGTTTTAGCTTTTTTTGAGAAAGCTTAGGAAAATTATAATTTTCAGTAAAGTTAGTTCCTTTAGAGTTAATTAATTATACTAAGTTAATTATGATTAGATTCGAGTGTGTTGGAGGTGAATTCGAAAGGAAAAGCGGTAATTGAGCAGTGAGTGGCCTGCGGAATTGAGGTAAGTGTTGTGTCTAACTTTAGCTCGAGGGAATAGGTATTGTATGACTACTTGTTACCTGTTTGTTTGTTAAATCCAATGTATAGGTGAGGTGACGAGCACCTATACGTTGTGGTCAGGTCATACCATGCGAGTAAATGTTATTTCTTGTTATTCTGATTGTCTTAAAGCCCATCATCTGTGATTATTGTTGTTAGTGAAATGTTGAGAACATTGAGTTGAGATTGAAATGATAGATGATGATAGTAACCATGATAAAATATTGATATCTTGTGAAATTCCTTTGAGAACATTGAGTTGAGATTGAAATATTAAATGGTGATAGAAATTATGATGAAATATTATTTCTCGTGAAATCCCCTTTTATGTTGTTGATGATTGATGACATTGTGAGGAAGAGTGTAAAACACGAAGGGTGATGTCGTGCATGAATTAATTATATTGTGAGGAAGAGTGAAAATCACGAAGGGTGATGCCGTGCAAGATTTATTTATAAGGTGAGGAAGAGAGTAAAGCACGAAGGGTGATGCGTGCACTTCTTAATTATAATCTTGTGAGGAAGAGAGTAAAAGCACGAAGGGTGATACTGTGTATTCTATTTATTATTTGGTGAGGCTGAGAGTAAAAGCACGAAGGGTGATGCTGTGCAAGTTTACTTTCTATCTTTAACTGCTAAAATTATTGTTGATCACTATCTGTGTTTGCCTTATTGCTTTCCTCATTCCTTATGTTGAAAATTCCATATTGCATGCTCCCTTCCCATTAATTGTTGTTTACATTCTTTAATTGTTATTATTTCCTATTAGCATGATTTCATGTCTAGGTTTTATGTGGTGTCTTGTCCTAGCCTCATCACTACTTCGCCGAGGTTAGGCTCGGCACTTACTCAGTACATGAGGTCGGTTGTATTGATACTACACTCTGCACTTTTTTGTGCAGATCCAGGTACTGACCAGAGTTAGGAGATATCAGTAGCTGCGCATTTTTGGTTCGGAGACACGAGGTAGATCTGCTGAAGTCCGCAGACTCCTGGAGTCTTCTCCTATTCACTTAGATATTGTTTTATTTCATTCGAAACAGATACATTAATTCCTTCAGCCCATTTATTTGTAGTATTCTTTAGTAGTTCGTGAATTGTGACACCAGACCCTGGGGTAGTTTCATAGTTATATATTTAGTTCGTGGTTCGGTTTAATTATGATCTTTATCAGTATTCGTGTTTAGTCTTAGTTGTTCTATTATGGTTAAGTAACTTTAAAAGGAAATGGTTAGTAAATTTCTAACATTGGCTTGCCTAGCAAGTATTGTGTTAGGCGCCATCATGATCCCGTAGTTTCGGAATTTGGGTCGTGACAAGTTGGTATCAGAGCACTAGGTTGCATAGGTCTCACAATTCACGAAAAAGCTTAATAGAGTCTGAAGGATCGATACGGAGACATCTGTACTTATCTCTCAGAGGCTATCGAGTTAGGAAAAAACTCCATTTTTTTTATTTCTACTCTGTCGTACGATTCTTGGTATCTCAAATACTGATTGAACTCTTCTACTCTCTCGCAGATGGCGAGAACACGTGCTTCCTCTTCCGCTGAAAACAACTCCAGTCCTCCAGCAGCAGCAGCTCCTACTAGGGGTAGAGGCCGAGGCCGCGCCAGGGGCCGAGGCAGGGGCAGGACTCAGCCCATTGCTCAGACAGCAGCCCCATCTGTAGAACCCCAAATTGAGATTAATAAGGGGGTTCTAGCGGGGCCAGCTCAGGTCCTAGAGCGGTTTATTGCCACCCCCGTATTTCAGGACACTTTGGTCCGTTTAGTGGGCATTATGGAGAGTGTATCCCAGACTGGCACATTCCCTGTTGCAACAGCCGCATCTCAGGCTAGAGGAGGGGTTCACACTCCTGTTCAGACTACTCCTCAGATTCAGACCCTAGCAGCCAATCCAGTTAGGGTAATTCAGCCAATTGCTCCAACGTCACCCGTTAATGGGACAATTATGTCCACCGATGCTTTGTGGAGATTGGACAGGTTCATTATGTTATTCCCTGTTCATTTCAGTGGTGCTACTTTAGAGGATCCTCAGGAATATCTAGATAGTTGTCATGAGGTATTGCGTAATATAGGTATTTTGGAGACCAATGGGGTCGATTTTGCTGTTTTTCATATGATTGGTTCCGCCAAGAAATGGTGGAGGGATTATTTGTTGACTCGACCAGTTGGGTCGCCTGCTTTGACTTGGGATCAGTTTTCTCATCCCTTTTTGGAGAAGTTTCTGCTTGTAACTACTCGAGAGGAGAAATGTCGTCAGTTTGAGCGACTTCAACAGGGCAGCATGACTGTGACCCAGTATGAGACTCGTTTCGTGGACTTGGCTAGACATGCTATTCTCTTGTTGCCCATAGATAGAGAGAGGGTCAGCCGATTTATTGAGGGCCTTGCTCAGCCTATTAGGTTGCAAATGGCCAAAGAGACAGGGACTGAGATTTCTTTTCAGGATGCGGCTAATGTGGCCAGGAGGGTTGAGTCAGTTCTTGGGATGGGAGGTCAGGGATCAGACAAGAGGCCTCGCCATTCCGGTGGTTTCAGTGGTGCCTCATCTGGAGGCGGGGTTAGTTTCAGTAGAGGACATTCTTCCAGGAAATTCTATTCAGATCTTCAGGCTTCACATGGTACCTCAGGTCGTCGTGGTTCTTATATGCCTCATTCTACTCAACCAGTCTATAGTGCACCATCAACTCCTATCAGTGCACCTCTCCAGAATGTTCAGGGTGGTTATACTGGTCGATAGGGTCAGTTGGAACAGTCTCAGCAGCCGAGGTCTTGTTACACTTGTGGTGACCCGAGGCACATTTCCAAATATTGTCCTCGCGTGTTGGATAATTCTCAGTATCAGAATTCCCGTGCTATTGTTCCAGCACCGCCTGCCCAGCTAGCCAGGGGTAGGGGTCTGGTAGCCAGAGGTAGAGGACAGATTGTTAGAGGTGGAGGTCAGGTCGCTAGGGGTGGAGGCCAGCCCGCTAGAGGTGGAGGTCCGCCGATCAGAGGTCCTCGCAGAGACATGGTTCAGGGTGGTGGGCCCCAGCCCCGATTATATGCATTTCCATCTATACCCAAGCCAGAGTCCTCTGATGCTGTCATTACAGGTATCATTTCAGTTTGCAATAGAAATGCCTTAGTTTTGTTTGATCCGGGGTCTAGTTATTCTTATGTGTCGTCCTATTTTGCCTCGTATTTGGTTGTGCCCCGTGAATCCTCGAGTGTCCCTGTTTATGTGTCTACGCCGGTGGGGGATACTATTACGGTAGATCGTGTATATCGTTCGTGCGTAGTCGTTATTGAGGGTCTTGAAACTAGTGTAGACCTTCTGCTTCTTGACATGGTCGATTTTGATGTCATATTGGGCATGAATTGGTTGTCACCTTATTATGCCATCTTAGATAGTCACACCAACTCAGTTACTTAACTTTGTCGGGATTTCCTCGGTTAGAATGGAAAGGGACTCCTGGTCATTCTCCCAGCAGAGTGATTTCTTATGCCAAGGCTCGTCGCATGGTTGAGAAGGGATTTTTGGCTTATTTGGCTCATATTCGTGATTCTGATGCCGAAATTTCTTCAATAAAGTCAGTGCCTATTGTTCGTGAGTTTCACGAGGTATTTCCTTCAGACCTGCCGGGAATACCACCCGATAGGGATATCGATTTTTGTATTGATGTTGCTCCGGGCACTCAGCCCATTTCTATTCCTCCATATCGGATGACCCCACCAGAACTGAAAGAGTTGAAAGAACAGTTGCAAGACCTGCTTAATAAGGGTTTCGTCAGGCCTAGTGTCTCGCCCTGGGGTGCACCGGTCTTGTTCGTAAATAAGAAGGATGGATCGATGAGGATGTGTATAGATTACCGGCAGTTGAATAAAGTTACTATAAAAAATAAGTATCCATTGCCAAGAATTGATGATTTATTTGATTAGCTTCAGCGTGCCAGGCTGTTTTCGAAAAGTGATCTGAGATTGGGCTACCATCAGTTGAAGATTAGGGCGTCCGATGTTCCTAAATCAGCCTTTCGGACAAGGTATGGGCACTATGAATTTTTGGTGATGTCTTTTGGCTTGACTAATGCCCTAGCAGCCTTTATGGATTTGGTGAATCGAGTTTTCAAGCCTTATCTGGATTCCTTCGTAATTGTATTCATTGATGATATTCTTATATACTCCCGCAGTCGGGAGGAGCATGAGCATCACCTCCGTATAGCACTCCAGACTTTGAGGGATAATCAGTTGTATCCAAATTTTCAAAGTGTGAATTATGGTTAGAATCAGTAGATTTCTTGGGTCACGTCATATCAGCAGAGGGTATTCAGGTAGATTCTAAGAAAATAGAAGCAGTCAAGAACTGGACTAGACCCACTTCAGCCACGGAAATCGGGAGCTTCTTGGGTTTGGCGGGATACTACCATCATTTTGTGGAGGGGTTCTCATCTATAACAGCCCCGATGACGAGATTGACTTAGAAGGGTGCCCTATTTATATGGTCGGATGAGTGTGAGGCGAGCTTTCGGAAGCTCAAGATGGCCTTGACTTCAGCACCGGTATTGGTGTTACCATCAGGTTCAGGACCTTTCACGGTATATTGTGATGCTTCCTGTGTTGGGCTTGGAGCAGTATTGATGCAGGATGGCAGGATAATAGCATATGCGTCACGGAAATTAAAGATTCATGAGAAGAATTATCCTTTCCATGACTTAGAGTTGGAAGCCATTGTTCATGCATTGAAAATATGGAGGACTATCATTATGGCGTGCCATGTGAGGTTTACACGGATCATCGTAGCCTCCAGTACTTGTTCAAGCAAAAGGATCTTAATTTGAGACAGAGGAGATGATTAGAGTTATTGAAAGATTATGACGTCACTATATTGTATCATCCGGGAAAGGCCAATGTGGTGGCCGATGCATTGAGTAGAAAAGCAGTAAGTATGGGCAGCCTGGCATGTATTCCAGTTAGTGAGACACCGTTAGCTTCAGACATTCAGACGTTGGCTAATTAGTTCGTGAGGTTAGATATTTTGCCTAGCCATGTTTTAGCTTGTATAGTGGCTCGGTCTTCCTTATTCGAGCGTATCAGATATCGGCAGGATGATGACCCGCACTTGATGGTCCTTAGGGACACATTTCGGCACGGTGGTGCCAAGAAAGTTACAGTTGAAGATGACGGTGTTTTGAGGATGCAGGTCGTATATGTGTGCCTAATGTTGAAGGCCTTCGTGAGTTGATCCTTGTGGAGGCTCACAGTTCTAAGTACTCTATTCACCCATGTGCTTCCAAGATGTACCAGGACTTGCGATAAAACTATTAGTGGAGAAGGATGAAAAGGGATATTGTTGCTTATGTGGCTCATTGTTTGAATTGCCAATAGGTGAAATATGAGCATCAGAGACCCGGTGGTTTACTTCAACAGATAGAGATTCTTGAGTGGAAGTGGGAGCGTATCACTATGAACTTTGTTATTGGACTCCCACGGACTCAGAGGAAGTTCGACGCCGTTTGGGTTATTGTGGATAGGTTGACTAAATCAGCACATTTCATTCCAGTGGCAAGTACTTACACTTCAGAGCGGTTGGCAGAGATTTATATTCGAGAGATTGTTCGCCTTCACGGTGTGCCCGTGTCTATCATTTCTTATCGAGGTACGCAGTTTACCTCACACTTTTTGAGGGAAGTTCAGTGAGAGTTGGGTACCCGAGTTGAGCTGAGCACAGCAATTCATCCTCAGACTGATGGGCAGTCCGAGCGCACTATTCAGATTTTAGAGGATATGCTCTGCGCTTGTGTTATTGACTTTGGAGGTTCTTGGGATCAGTTCTTGCCGTTAGCGGAGTTTTCCTACAATAATAGTTATCAGTCGAGCATTCAGATGGCTACCTATGAGGCATTATACGATAGACGGTGTAGATCGCCAGTTGGATAGTTTGAGACGGGAGAGGCTCGGTTATTGGGTACATACTTAGTTCAAGAGGCCTTAGATAAGGTCAAGATTATACAGGATCGACTTCGTGCAGCTCAGTCCAGGCAAAAGAGTTATGTCGATCGTAAGGTTTGTGATGTGGCATTCATGGTTGGAGAGAAAGTATTGCTTCGGGTATCACCCATGAAGGGTGTCATGAGATTTGGGAAGAAGGGCAAGTTGAGCCCTAGGTATATCGGGCCATTCGAGATTCTTGATAGAGTGGGGTCGGTAGCTTATAGACTTGCATTGCCTCCAGGGTTATCCTCTGTGCGTCCGGTATTTCATGTATCTATGCTCCGGAAATATCATGGTGACCCGTCCCACGTGTTAGATTTCAGCTCTGTCCAATTGGACAAAGATTTGACTTATGAGGAGGAGCCGGTAGCCATTCTAGACCGGCAGGTTTGTCAGTTGATATCAAAGAGTTATCCTTCAGTTCGAGTGCAACGGAAAGGTCAACCCGTTGAGGCAGCTACTTAGGAGTCCGAGTCGGACATGCAGAGTAAATATCCACACTTGTTTGCCAATTCAGGTAATCTTCTATCTCCGTTCGAGGACGAACATTTGTTTTAGAGGTGGATATTGTGATGACCCAAGAGGTCATTTTATGAATTAAGACTCCGTTCTAGTCTTATTAGCCATAAAAAGATCTAATTTTAAATTACCTTGATTTGCATGTGCAGTCCGGGCGTGAAACCGGAAAGCTTTTATGTGAAAATATGAGAAATACTAATTTTTAGAATTTAAAGTTTGGTTTTAGTTGACTTAAGTCAACCTTTTGAGTAAATGGACCCGGATCTGTGTTTCGACGATCCCGGGAGGTCCGCAGTAAAATATGGGACTTGGACGTATGCCCGAAATTGAATTCCGAGGTCCCAAGCCTTAGAAATCAATTTTTGAAAGAATTTTTTTTTCTGAATTACTAATGAAATAAAGAAGAGAATTAACGTTTGAAACCATAGGTATCAGGACTATATTTTGGTTCCAGAGCCGGGTACAGATTTGTTATAGTATTTGAATACTATCTGTGAAATTTGGAGAAAATCAGAGTTTATTTGATGTGATTTGGACGTCCGGTTGAGAAATAGTGAACTTTAAGTGTTCTTGAGTAAAATGATGAGTTTTGAGGTTTAATTCATAGTTTCACATGTTATTTTCATGATATGATCGCACGAGCAAGTCTGTATGATGTTCTTGGACTTGCGTGCATGTTTGGTTTACATCCCTGAGGGCCCGGGTGAGTTTCGGATAGGCCACGAGATATTCTTACACTTAGAAAAGTTTGTTGTATTGCTGCATCTGGTACCCAGTGATTTTGTGCTTCGCGATCGAAAATCTACTCCCGCGGTCGCGAAGGGTAAAATTCCTGGGAGTCGTTTTTGTACTACGCGAATGCAAAGTCTGGGCCGCGAACGCGAAGCATCGGTGGGATACCCTTCGCGAACGTGTGCCGACTTATGTGAACACGTTCAGTAAACTGGGCCTGGGGTAGGAGCCTAGGTTTTCTTCTATGCGAACGCGACCATTGGGCCGTGATCGCGGAGGGGCCAGTTGGAAAAGCATCGTGAACGCAGGCAGTCCCACGATTGCGTAGAAAGCCTGCCCATGTTTATAAATTTAATTTTAAACACGGGCAGAACCTATTTTTCACATATTTTTCGAACTAGCAAGCCCTAAGGACGATTTCCTTCACCAACGTTCATCCCCGAAGTGTAGGTAATCAATTCTAAACTCTACTCTTTCAATTACCCAATGTTTTTCATCACTTTTAAATCAAAAATCAAGAATTTTCATGGTAAACATTGAGGGTTTGGGTAGAACTAGAAATTTTGTAAAAATCGAATCTTTACCTCGAATTGAGGTCGGATTTCGAGACTAATTGCATATTCAGGCTCGGGGTTGAATGGATAAACGTATTTTGGTCTGAATCCCGAGTTTGAACCAAGCGGGCCCGGGGTCAGGTTTTAGCTTCTTTTGAGAAAACTTAGGAAAAATTATAATTTCAGTAAAGTTTGTTCCTTTAGCGTTAATTAATGATATTGAGTTAATTATGATTAGATTCGAGTGTGTTGGAGGTGAATTCGAAAGGAAAAGCGGTAATTGAGCAGTTAGTGGCCTGCGAAATTGAGGTAAGTGTTGTGTCGAACTTTAGCTTGAGGGAATAGGTATTGTATGACTACTTGTTACTTGTTTTTTTGTTAAATCCAATGTATAGGTGAGGTGACGAGCACCTATACGTTGTGGTTAGGTCATACCATGCGAGTAAATGCTATTTCTTGTTATTCTAGTTGTCTTAAAGCCCATCGTCTGTGGTTATTATTGTTAGTGAAATGTTGAGAACATTGAGTTGAGATTGAAATGATAAATGATGATAGTAACCATGATGAAATATTGATTTCTTGTGAAATTCCTTTTAGAACATTTAGTTGAGATTGAAATATAAAATGGTGATAGAAATTATGACGAAATATTTTTTCTCGTGAAATCCCCTTCTATGTTGTTGATGATTGATGACATTGTGAGGAAGAGTGTAAAGCACGAAGGGTGATGTCGTGCATGACTTAATTATATTGTGAGTAAGAGTGAAAATCACGAAGGGTGATGCCGTGCAAGATTTATTTATAAGGTGAGGAAGAGAGTAAAGCACTATAACGACCCGGCCGGTCGTTCCGTGAGATTAGCCCCGTTTCCCCCGTTTTTTTTTTCATATGTTTCTTAGCCTATATATGTTTTGTTGGGTCGGTTGGTTCAGGT
The DNA here is from genome assembly GCA_005239525.1 of Nicotiana knightiana. Lineage (NCBI taxonomy): Eukaryota > Viridiplantae > Streptophyta > Magnoliopsida > Solanales > Solanaceae > Nicotiana > Nicotiana knightiana. Next base: position 41,257 of record ML422563.1, read on the forward strand.
TCGGAGTGGTCATCGTGAGAACTGAGACACTTAGTCTCTTAAATTAGCTTAATAGTTGAAAAAGTCAACTGAGAGTTGACTTATTGGTAAACGACCTCGGAATGCAGATTTATGGATCGGGTAGCTTCATTAGGTGATTTGGGACTTAGGAGTGTGTTCGGAATGAAGTTTTGATGTGCATCGTAGAATTAGGCTTGAATTGGCGAAAGTTAGTTTTTGGTGATTTCCAGACGGTAGTGGAAAATAAGCTATCGGGGTCGGAATGGAATTCCGGGAGTTGGAGCAGGTTCGTAATGTCATTTTGGATATGTGTTCATATTTTCAGATCAATCGGATGTGTTTTGGTTGGTTGCCGCATCATTGGCGAAATTTAGAAGTTTTAAAGTTCATAGGCTTGAATTTGATGTATTTTTGGTGTTTTCGTGTTGTTTTTGGTGTTTCGAAGGCTCGAAAAAGTTTTAATGATGTTATGGGGTGTGTTGGTAGGATTGGTTGAGGTACCGGGGGCCTTGGGTGTGTTTCGGATGCTCAAACGGGCACTTTCGGTCTTTGGGAGATTGCTGGTTTTCTGGTGTTTTGGCAGCAGTGATTTCTTCATTGCGATCGCGTGAGTTCATCTGCGATCGCGTAGAGTAAAGTTTCAGGTAGGCAGATTTGTTCTATGCGATCGCGTAAGGAGTTTTGCGATCCCATAGGTTGGGGAGCCAGAGCAGTGCGGTCGCGTGGTGTATTGTGCGATCGCGTAGAAGAAAAAAGGGGCGTGTGAGGTTGTTGCAATTGTTCTTCGCAGCCGCGTGAATGGGTATGCGATCGCATGGGTCAGGGAGTCGAAGCTTCGCGATTGCATGTGGAATGGTTCGATCGCAATGGGTAAAATTTGGAGGCAGTTAGTTTGTTCTTCACGATCGCGTGGGTGGTCCCACGATCGCAGTGAGTTAATGGTTAGTGCTGGGTAGAATGTTTTAAAAGGCCATTTTTGCGAGTTTAGTCCATTTTTCCTCCATTGTCGAACGAATTGGGAGCTCTTTGAGAGGGTTTGAAGAGGAAATCAAAGGGAATCACTTGGAGGTAAGATTTTCGACTTCATAACTCGTTTCTATGTCATTTTCAAAGTAATTAAACCGGAAATTGTTGAATTTAAACCCAAAATTTGGGAGATTAGGTACATGAGAATTGGAAATTTCTTTTGATGATTTGAGTGAAAAATTGTAGTCCGATTTTGGTATTCTTGGTATGTATAGAATCGTGGGAGGACGAGGATTCTAGTGATGTAAATTTTATCGAATTCCGAGACGTGGGCCTGGGGCTCGGGTTTGGCCGAATTTCGAGAATTGTGTCTAAATTGATAGTTTAAGATTGGGTTTTGTTCCTTTAGTGTATATTGATTATGTTAATCTGGTTTTGGTTAGATTCGGTGAAATCGGGAGCCGATTTGAGGGGCAAGGGCATCGCGGATTAGTATTGTGGCCCGGTAGAGGTAAGTAATGGCTATAAATGTCCTGAGGGTATGAAACCCCGGACTTCATATTTCTCACTATTTTTAGAATGGCGCACTTGTCGGATGACGAGTATGTGATGTGCACTGATTTTTGGATTGGACTTGGTCCTCTCCGCGGCAACTATTGAGTTGCGTATTTTTACTCTAAATCATATGTTAAATTGTGTTCTAAAACTATTGGTATATTTGGGCTATAAGCCATGTTTGGGGCCTCGTGCCGACTTTTTTAGACCCCTTAGGGGCTTTTAACTGCTATTTTCTCACTGTTGATTTATGATTTACGTTCAGTCATGTTATGTTTAACTGATTTCGAAACTCAACCTTATTTACACTATTTTGAGACATAAAATGATATTTTGGGTCGAGTACCCCGTTTTACTGATATGCCCGAGGGGCTTTTGAGAGGTTTTGACCGAGTGAGGCCGAGGGCCTGATTGTGAGGATATGATATGCCACGAGGTGGCTTGATATTAGCGCTTGGGCTGAAGAAGCCCCTCCGGAGTCTGTACACACCCCCAGTGAGCGAAGGTACCTACTGAGTGCGAGTGTCGAGTGACGAGTGACTGGGAGGCATGAGTGATAGTGAGGTTGCCCGAGGGGCTGATACTGAGTGGTTGTAAGGTATGCTGAGTGATGTTCTGCCCGAGGGGCGATTTATGATTCATGTTTTTTTCCCGAGGGGCTACTTATGATTTATTTCATTTATACACTAGATCCTTCGGTTATTTTTATTTCTGAAATTGTTGGAAAACACATTTTTCAAAGAATTTTATTGAAGTTGGATTTTAAGGCATGTTGATTTCATATATATATATATATGTCATCAGCTACCGAGATTCGCAGTTTCCTTGGTTTGGCAGGGTACTATCGCCGTTTCGTAGAGGGATTTTCATCTATCGCAGCACCTATGGCCAGACTGACCCAGAAGGGTGCTCAATTTAGGTGGACTGAGGAGTGTGAGGAGAGCTTTCAAAAGCTCAAGTCAGCTTTGACTACAGCTTCGGTATTGATTTTGCCTACAGGTTCAGGTTCTTATACAGTTTACTGTGACGCCTCGAGAGTTGGCCTTGGAGCGGTTTTGATACAGGATGGTAGGGTGATTGCCTACGCGTCCAGACAGTTCAAGGTGCACGAGAAGAATTATCATGTGCACGATCTTGCGCTAGCATCTATTGTCCACGCCTTGAAGATTTGGCGTCATTATTTGTATGGGGTGCATTGTGAGATTTTCACTGATCACCGTAGTTTGCAGCATCTGCTTAAGCAGAAGGATCTGAATTTGCATCAGAGAAGGTGGTTGGAGCTTCTCAAGGATTATGACCTCACTATTTTATATCATTTGGGGAAGGCCAATGTATTGGCCGATGCCCTGAGTCGCAGAGCGGAGAGTTTGGGGAGTCTAGCCTACCTTCCAGTAGCAGAGCGTCCATTAGCACTTGATGTTCAGACTTTAGCGGGTCAGTTGGTGAGATTGGATCTATCAGAGCCCCTGCGGGTATTGTCTTATGTAGCCTCCAGGTCGTCTCTTTATGATCAGATTAGAGCACGCCAGTATGATGATCCACACTTGCTCGTTCTTCAGGACAGGTTCCGTTGCGGTGATGTCAGGGATGTGGTTATTGGTGATGATGGGGTCATGAGGATGCAGAGCCGGATTTGCGTGCCGAATGTGGATGGACTTCGAGATTTAATTCTAGTTGAGGCCCATAGTTCGCGGTATTCCATCCATCCGGGTGCCGCAAAGATGTAGCAGGATCTGAGACAACATTATTGGTGGAGGCGGATGAAGAGGAATATTGTTGAGTTTGTGGCTCGGTGTCTCAACTGTCAGCAGGTTAAGTATGAGCACCAGAGACCAGGTGGATTGCTTCAGAGATTAGATATTCCGGAGTGGAAGTGGGAGCGTATCACCATGGACTTTGTAGTTGGACTCCCACGGACTTCGAGGAGGTTTGATGCTATATGGGTTATTGTGGATCGGCTGACCAAGTCTGTGCACTTCATTTCTGTTAGTACTACTTATTCTTCGGAGCGGTTAGCTGAGATTTATATCAGGGAGATTGTCTGATTGCATGGGGTTCCAATTTCTATCATTTCTGACAGAGGTCCTCAGTTCACATCCCAGTTTTGGAGAACCGTACTGAGAGAGTTGGGTACTCAGATCGAGTTGAGTACAGCGTTTCATCCTCAGACCAACGGGCAGTCGCAGCATACTATTCAAATTTTGGAGGATATGTTGCGTGCCTGTGTCATTGATTTTGGGGGTTCATGGGACCAGTTTCTGCCACTCACGGAGTTTGCATATAATAATAGTTATCAGTTGAGTATCCAGATGGCTCCGTATGAGGCTTTATATGGTAGGAGGTGCAGATCTCCGGTTGGTTGGTTCGAGCCGCGCGAGGCTAGGATATTGGGCACAGACTTGGTTCAGGATGCATTAGGTAAGGCGAAGTTGATTCAGGAGCAGCTTCACACGGCACAGTCTAGGCAGAAGAGTTATGCGGACCGGAAGGTCCAAGATATGTCTTTCATGGTTAGGAAGAAGGTGCTGCTGAAGGTGTCACCCATGAAGGGTGTTATGAGGTTCAGGAAGAGGGGAAAGCTGAGTCCCAGGTTCATTGGGCCATTTGAGGTGCTTCGGAGGATTGGGGAGGTGTCTTATAGACTTGCCTTGCCTCCCAGCTTATCGAGTATTCATTCGGTGTTCCATGTTTCGATGCTCCGGAAGTATGTTGGTAACCCGTCTCATGTTTTGGACTTCAGCACAGTTCAACTCAAGGGTGATATGTCATATGAGGTAGAACCAGTGGCTATTTTGGGTCGTCAGGTCAGAAAGCTGAGGTCTAAGGATATAGCTTCAGTGAAGGTTCAGTGGAGAGGACAGCCGGTGGAGGATGCCACCTGGGAGACCGAATGGGAGATACGGAGCAGATATCCTCACTTATTTGAGACTCTAGGTATGTTTCTAGACCCGTTCGAGGATGAACGTTTGTTTAAGAGAGGGAAGATGTAACGACCTGGCCGGTCGTTCCGTGAGATTAGCCCCGTTTCCCCCGTTTCTGATTTTTCATATGTTGCTTAGCCTATATATGTTGTGTTGGGTCGGTTGGTTCAGGTTCGGAGTGGTCGTGGTGAGAACTGAGACACTTAGTCTCTTAAATTAGCTTAATAGTTAAAAAAGTCAACTGGGAGTTGACTTATTGGTAAACGACCTCGGAATGCGGATTTTATGTCGGATCGTCAGGTGATTAGGGACTTAGGAGTGTGTTCAGAATGAAGTTTTGATGTCCAGTGTAGAATTAGGCTTGAATTGGCAAAAGTTAGTTTTTGGCGATTTTCGATCGGCAGTGGAAAATAGGCTATCAGGGTCGGAATGGAATTCCGAGAGTTGGAGCAGGTTCATAATGTAATTTGGATATGTGTGCAAATTTTCAGGTCAATTGGATGTGTTTTGGTTAGTTTCGGCATCATTGGCGAAATTTAGAAGTTTCAAAGTTCATAGGCTTGAATTTGATGTAATTTTGGTGTTTTCGTGTTGTTTTTGGTGTTTTGAAGGCTCGACTAAGTTTTAATGATGTTATGGGGTGTGTTGGTAGGATTGGTTGAGGTCCCAGGGGCCTCGGGTGTGTCTCGGATGCTCAAACGGGCACTTTCGGTCTTTGGGAGATTGCTGGTTTTCTGGTGTTTTGGCAGCAGTGATTTCTTCATTGCGATCGCGTAGAGTAAAGTTTCAGGTAGGCAGATTTGTTCTATGCGATCGCGTAAGGAGGTTTGCGATCACATAGGTTGTGCAGCCAGAGCAATGCGGTCGCGTGGTGTATTGTGCAATCGCGTAGAAGAAAAAGGGGGCGCGTGAGGTTGTTGCAATTTTTCTTCGCGACCACGTGAATGGGTACAGGATCGCATAGGTCAGGGATTCGAAGCTTCGCGACCGCGTGTGGAATGGTGTGATCTCAATGGGTAAAATTTGGAGGCAGTTAGTTGGTTCTTCGCGATCGCGTGGGTGGTCCCATGGTCGCAGTGAGTTAATGTTTAGTGCTGGGCAGAATGTTTTAAAAGGCCATTTTTGCGAGTTTAGTCCATTTTTCCTCCATTGTTGAACGAATTGGGAGCTCTTTGAGAGGGTTTGAAGAGGAAATCGAAGGGGATCACTTGGAGGTAAGATTTTCGACTTCATAACTCGTTTCTATGTCGTTTTCTAAGTAATTAAACTAGAAATTTGTTGAATTTAAACCCAAAATTGGGGAGATTAGGTGCATGAGAATTGGAAATTTCTTTTGATGATTTGAGTGGAAAATTATAGTCCGATTTTGGTGTTCTTGGTATATATAGAATCGTGGGAGGATGAGGATTCTAGTGATGTAAATTTTATCGAATTCTGAGATGCTCATGACATGTTGACTCCGGGTCTTGGGGATGGTTTTTGGACTGTTTAACTGTTTATTTTGCTTAATAGATTCAGTAATTTTATATACGTTTATGAATTGTTGAAAATGAGTTGGGATTTTGGAAAGAAACTGTAAATATGTGAATTGGCTAGCCTAGTTCCACGAAAGGCGCCATCACGGCCGGTTTAGGATTTGGGGTCGTGACAAGCACGAAGGGTGATGCCGTGAAATTCTTAATTATAATCTCGTGAGGAAGAGACTAAAAGCACGAAGGGTGATGTCGTGTATTCTATTTATTATTTGGTGAGGCTGAAAGTAAAAGCACGAAGGGTGATGTCGTGCAAGTTTACTTTCTATATTTAATTGCTAAAACTATTGTTGATCACTATCTGTGTTTGCCATATTGTTTTCCTCATTCCTTATGTTGAAAATTCCCTATCGCATGCTCCCTTCCCATTAATTGTTGTTGACATTCTTTAATTGCTGTTATTTCCTGTTAGCATGATTTCGATGTCCAGGTTTTATGTGGAGTCTTGTCCTAGCCTCGTCACTACTTCGTCGAGGTTAGGCTCGGCACTTACTCAGTACATAGGGTCAGTTGTACTGATACTACACTCCGCACTCTCTTGTGCAGATCCAGGTACTGACCAGAGTTAGGAGATATCAGTAGCTGCGTATTTTGGTTCGGAGATACAAGGTAGATATGTTGGCGCCCGCGGACTCCTGGAGTCTTCTCCTATTCACTTAGATATTGTTTTATTTTCATTCGAATCAGATACATTAATTCCTTCAGCCCATTGATTTATAGTATTCTTTAGTAGTTCGTGAATTGTGACACCAGACCCTGGGTAATTTCATAGTTATATATTTAGTTTGTGGTTCGGTTTAATTATGATCTTTATCAGTATTCGTATTTAGTCTGAGTCATTCTATTATGGTTAAGTAACTTTGAAGGGAAATGGTTAGTAAATCGGCTTGCCTAACAAGTATTGTGTTAGGCGCCATCACGATCCTGTGGTTTGGGAATTTGGGTCGTGACAGATAGTTATTAGTTGGCTTGCCTAGCAGATTGAGTTAGGTTCCATCACGACTAGTGGATTTGGAGTCGTGACAGTGGCTTGGTTTGTTGCCGATAATAATTTCTTTAATCATGATTCCTTCTCATAATCAACGTAATGTTATTATTTAATCCAAAAAATAAAATTATTTGTATTTAACGTATTGGATAAATTCTAATAGATATAGATGGTTAATCAAATATTAATTTAAAAAAAATACGTACTTACAAGATATTGTATTCAAGATAAATTAAACTTGTGTTATATAAGAGTCAAAATCTATCTCAACCTCCCTTTCAACTGATAATATTCACTGTAATGAAGGAGCCTAAACGGAATTGAAATAACGAAAGAACTATAATAAAATTGAATTTAAAATTGCCATATAATTTCAAAACATAATTGAATAATAAAAGATTTAATTTAGTAATGGGATTGCATATATAGTTCTTAACCGATTTTTCCTTATTTTATAATATCCCCACAAACTCTTCTTTGACGTCTATTATTTAAATATACTTTTGTTGTTGAAAGTTGCTTTAAACAATTTTGTTTTGAGTATTGTCATTTTTTCTCTTTTACTTTCTTTGTCACTTCGTACAATTAATGATTAATGGCATGTGTAACCACTTAGCTATTAATAATAATTAATCAATTGGTATGCTTAGCCACTTAGTTTACTTAAATAGCCCATTATTATCCCACATAGTTTAAAATTCGGCTGGGACTCACATTTATGGATCTTGAAGAGTGTCGTTAACCTTCTCTTTGAGGTAATTTGAACCCTTACCCGATATTTGGTAGTGTAGACTAGTTCATCAGAGTTATTTGCAAATAGGAGTCCTAACACACTTTAAAATCATTAGGTGGCGAATCTTCTCTTTTAATACACGTTTAAAAGATCTGTCATATGTCGAAACTTGCTTTCGCGAGAAAACGGAGCGCGCCAGAGTGATCATTTTGAAATTGTTGGTGTGACACCTTTCGGTGCCTTGGACTTGAAGAACTAGAATAATAAAAAATTTCAAGTCAATGATCATCGGGTGAAGGACTATTTGGGAAAAATTGGAGAGAGCCACATGGTGGCGGTTATCTACTTCGCTTGAGAAGCTATGACATTGCCTCGTTCCACAAAATTGAATAAGGCGCTTCTTGAGAGGCAATCCAAGTTCTTTTCCTTTTTCTCTTTTAGTTTGATGTTATTTGTTGTTTTTAACTTTATTTAAAGTGTGCTGCAGGAATTAGTGTTAAATGTGAAATGATAGCTGAGGTTGTAGCATCAAGGCCAGAAATGCGGATAGCACTTTTTCTTTGTGTGATAACAGAAAAGACTTACTCTAAGGGTCGACCCCGGTAACAAAGAAGGAATCCATAAAAACTTAGGATCCGACACCATGATAAAATACTACCCTCATGAGTAGACCATGTCCCTGAGATTTGATAACATCATCGGTCAACTCTGGGGACAGTGGATGGATCCTCCGCGCGCTGGGAATACCTCTTCCGTGCGTCTTTCTCGTGGCCCTCGTTTGCTTGATGAAAGACATCCCGGCAAAGGCCTTGTATATTAGTCAAAAAAGGGGACTCTCATGGGTCCGATGGCTCTTTGACTGGTGTGCCTGAAAATGTGATTGATAAATGGGCTTTTGAAACTCGATTTGTCGCAACAATCTGTCTCCGCCTTTTCAAGTAGGGATCATCTCGGCAGTACAGGCAGTTATGATCCTACATTGCTGCTCGGTAGTGGCCTAAGGTTCAATGATTTATCTTCTGCGCTAAGGCTAGCATCTCATCCCATCTTTCATCTTATTGCTTTGAGCTCTCTTCGGGAAAGTGTCAAAGTATAACCTGCAGCTCCTTGATTTCACATAAAAAACGGAGTGCCTTCTGCTCCTTTTGCTCTTCTCTTTCTGTGTCTATTGATTTCCCGCCCACTCACATTTTCTTTATCGAATCTTTCTAGGCAGATAGGACAACTCCTGCTTGCTCTTGGCCTTGGCTGCTTAGAGACATTCCTTTAGTTCGTCTTAGAGAATGGAATTCCTAATTCCGTTTTCGTCTTTCTTATTGTAGGTTGGTCATCTGTTTCATTTTGAATTCCATCTCTTGCTTGGTTTCTGGTACCGGGTTCAGTTCCTTTGTTCAAATCAATATCTACTATGTCAGGCTTCCCTTCCCGGTTGTCCTGTTCAATCCGTTGTTCTTCTGTCTGAGGCAAAGGCGAATCCCTTTTACTGTATACGGTCGAGCTGGCTTGGCTGGTACATCAAGCATATCGGCATATTACTTGTTCGGTGTGGTACACATATCTTTCAATGTAAATCAAGTAAGAGAATTCATTCCCACTGTCTGAGGAAAACGTGAAGAATTGCCATTTTATGAGCTTGTAAGGCCCGTTGCGTTGAAGTCCCCGAATAAAGAGGCTATACTAAGTCGGTGGGGCATTGGGCAGNTCATCAGGTGCAATCAGCCATGCCCCTACTTCGTACCCATTTTGATTAGTCGTGCCATCAAAGTCAAATTTCCATTCGGCACGGGCGCGGACTCCGCGATCTCTGGGTCGCCGAGGTTCCTTTTCTTCTGCCTCTTAAGATCCTCTATCTCTATGATTTGATCCTTCGCGTATCGGCCCCATACTTCTTTGATCTCCCTTTGGGAATCGTCCCGCTCGCACGTGCGGCTGCAAAGATACGATCCCCGCTGGAACTCGACCAATCCCAATAGTTGTTTCCTTTTGAAGCGCCAGTCGCGTAGGGCGACCGGGCCAGGCCGAGTCAGAAAGGCTTTGATGCTCCTCCCTTTTCTGCTCACTCGTAGGGGTCACTTAAAGAAATTGGTATTGTTTTTGTTGTTAGTACTGTAGCTTATGGGCATGTACCACTGCCCCAAGAAAATTTCGACTAGATGCAGCTGCAGATTTCATCTGTGGACCATACTTGCAAAAATCAATCAGGTGCTAAATGAAAGGTCCTCTGAACTTTTCTCCCAACAGTGCGGAGTGAATTTGCGTACCATCACGGTTGTAAAACAACACTATTAGAGAAGTGGTTGACACTACAATGTTATGAGTGCGGCCGCACTTGAAAAAGTGTGTACCGCACAATTATGTTCTCCACGTGTGGCCAGGTAACATAGTACGAACCGCACTTGGAATTGTGCGGCCACTCACCTCTTTTGACCCCTCACTTTCTATGAGTATAAATAGTACAGTAGCCCCTCCCCTTACACTTTTTCACTCTCTTCACTGTTTCATTGTTACACTGAGAAGTTTCCCAAAGTACGTGCAATTTGGATCACAAACAACTCCTCACTCACTTAAATCTTAGTACACTAGCACTATCCGGTATGCATTACTTCAATCTTGTTGATTTTATTTTTGAATTTATTTTGACTTTTTAACTTCTTTTAGGCCATCTGTTATTGCATTCCTTCAATGTATCCATGTGGGGTAGTTTAATACTGGAAAATTGATAAAGCATGTTTAAATTAAGTTGGGTTGATTGTTTATCATGTCTATACCATGTTGTCCAGTAGGATGGAACACATTTTTTGCATAACCGAGGTAAATAGACCCGTCACTATTACTGTTCTTGACTCTGTGGACCGCACTTGAAAGTATGTGGTCCGCAAACTATTCTAACTTAGTTGGCTTGTTGTTTGTGCGGCCACGTTTTAATAGTGAAGAACGTGAATTTTTTTATGCGGCCGCAAAATAGGTCCACACTGATAATCAAGACCTACTCTCTGAGCATCTCAAGTGCAGACCGCACACCTTTTTGTCTATCAGAGAAGATGAACCAGAGAACTCAGCACAACTATGCTGAAGTGCGGCCCACATATGGAATTGTGCGGTCTGCACTTCCATTTTACGGACCGCACTTCAAAATGTGCGGACTGTACTTGACCCTCCTCTACTACATGTTGCACTCCTGAAACCTCAATGCTTATATGATGTCCTCACATGCTTATATGATTCTTAACTATTTGTAACATGAATATCAACTGACAAGTCTCTTTGTGCATATACCGACAATGGTGCAATCAAGAGGTTAAGGTGAATCTTCAAAAGGAAGAGGTGATTCTTCAAGGGGCAGGGGCCATAAGTGCCATGCACCAATTGTGCAATGAGCAATTACAAAGAAGACAACTGCAGGCGGGGGGGAGAGGTAGAAGCCTCTTAGAGTCGAGTTTTTATGCCCCGTCTAGGGAGGCCTCGGAGGGGAATTTTGTGTATTTACCGAAGGATCACAATGAAGAAAAATCTAGACCACAGAGGCAGTTTGAGCCTCTAGATGTTCCTTTTACATCTCACAGTACCTTCTAGGGTTCAGATAGTGACAGTCATGAGTAACAATGCACCTGCTCCTGGTTCTGATTCTGATGATGCCCCGGATGATGGGGAGGGGGAGTCAGTGCATAGGCAGGCTTGGCTCGAACTAAAAAGAAGGTTGTCTAGGAATAACGTTTCTCGATTTTGCAAGCATATATATAAACTACCGGTTGTGGTGGAAGGAGAGATATCTAACTCACGAGCGGCAATTCTTCCTCAAAGACTTAAACAAATACAACCCCATAGTCTTAGAGCAGTTTACCAAGAGAAAGGGGTAGATGCAGTTTACTGAGAATCTAGTGGATGTGAAGGAGCATCTTTTCTGGTAATTCTATGACAATACAGTGCATATTATCAAAGGGACAAAGATCACCAAGGTGTGAACCTGAAAGTAAAGTTTGATCAGCACACTCTGAATGTGTATTTGGGATTTGATGATATGGAGCCAAAAGAGCATTTGGAAAAGGTGGCTCTAAAGGAGGAGGCTAGACCATGGCTTGCTGAGAATCTTGCATCCGGCCCTACTCCTCCTTGGATAGTTGCTGGGGTGTCCATCCTCCCCAACACTCTAAGATTTGAGGAAAAAGGGTGGCAGACATTTGTGTGCAACAGACTTGACTCGTACTTGAATGAGAACAACATGACACTTCCACGAGCTATATTGGTAGCCTCTATCATGGCCGGGTACCCTATCAATGTGGGTTCCCTAATGTAGGCCAACATCTCACTTGTGGAACAACAGGGTAACACATCTTATCCCTACCCCAGCGTTATTACTGAGTATCTGGCTGATGCCAAGGTGGAGTCCAGGCCATTTGACACCAATGTCAAGGCGACCGATCCATTTAAGTGGTATAAGCTGCAAGATCCGAGGAACCCAAAGAAGAGCATATATCCTTCTACTAATGCTGGCCAGTCTGATGAGCCGATAGTTGTATCTCCTGGTCTATCTGATATTCCATCCAATTCGATTGATCCTTCTGCCAGTGCCAGTGCCACAACCACCATCCCTGAGCACTATCCTCAGTCCTTACTGCAGTGCCTACTCCAGCTTCGAGGATGGTGTCTTTGCCTACATGCATGGTGTCTGCCTTGCGGGTTTCTTAGACACTTGTGAGCCTCAACAACTGGATGCAGGCAACTACTCCAAAGTTTTCTGAGATCTCCAAGTTGCAAGGCATTCATCTTCACACCATTGGATCCCTCTGACATAAATAAGAAGCTCACCACAATATTGGACAACCAGAAGCTGATTATAGATATAATAGTACAACATAGTTCAGTGATAGAGTGGTTGACCAAGCAGGTAAAAAAGAAGAGGATGACACAGGCCAGCAAGAAGTCAGTTAATGCACTTCGAGCTGTGGTGACCGAGATAGCTGAGTCCAGAGATTTTCCTTTTGACATGCTACTAGACCCCACCCAACCTCACGCAGCTCTATATTCTCATGAGGATCCTGTTGCTCAGACTGAGGAGTCGTGCTTTGCATCCGACACTACTGAGGCAATGCGTGATATATCCATCTCTCAGGTTTCTCCCACACATAATGATGACATTCAATTAGTTGAGTCAACTGGGGCTGATGTTGTTGGCGACACTTTGATGACTGAGGACACTTAAGGAGTTTCTTCGCCCTCTCTGCTTTTTTATCTTATTTTACTAAGAATTGGGGACAATGCTTCTTTTTATTCGGGGGCGTTGGAGTATATTTGATGATGATTTGATACATTACAACATTGGGATGTAATCATTTGATGATTTTACGTTTTGTTTATATTTAGTAGTTTTTACATATATTAGCATTTTTAGTTATTTATTTTTAATTGTGTTTGTTTTAGTAGCTTTTATGTTTTTCTTATTAGTGTTGATAATAAACCTTTGGTTTTATTAATTACACAGTTCTTTCCAAAGGTAGTCTTTTGTGTGAACTGGGTGACTCTTCCCGAGGATGGATAGTGTAATAACTTTCTTAAGGGGATGAGTTAGTTTCATGTTTAGGTAATAGTAGTAGTAAGTAGCAACGGATAAAAGCCCTAACTAAGTCATTCTCTAAAAAGAGTTATTTATGCTTCATGTGGCACCAACATACTTAACTGCATGCTTATGGTTTGAAACAAAGTTTTTGGAAGAAATAGCTCTATTTAGTGACTTTGAGGTTCTTGAGTTCACTTTGATAACATTAGGTGGTTGAATGGACCATAGTGATTTTTAACTTGAATGTGATACTTGTGGGCTTTAGACTTTATCCTCTTTTATGGTCTAGTTGCATGGGAGGTGAGATGAATTCTTGTTGCTAGCCCAAGTACTTGAGTGAATAGTCTAGAACTTGTCCCGACTGTGTTTCAAGGCGAAATTCTAAGTTTGCTTGGTTTGAAAAATGATTGTAGGCTCTCCTTGGATCTTTTGAGATTTATATTTCCACACTATGACCATTACCCCTAGTCATCCCTTTGAGCTTTTATCCCTTCTCTGCTAGTAACCATGCTAAGCGCCTTTACATGTTTCATTATAATCCTCCCTTGGCACCTGAATCTTCCTTAACACTCATATGTAATAAGTGTCTCAAAGCCTAAGTTTGGGGGGAAAGTTGAGGAATCTAAAAGAGGTATCAAGGAATTGAAAGGAGAGAAAAGAAATTATCTCCATAAAGAGAAAGTAAGAAAAACAAGAACAAAAAAGAAAAAGCAAAAATAAAATAAAAATGGAGATTGATCAAATGCAAACGAGGCAAGTAACTCTAGTATGAGCATCAAGGGAGAAAAAAAATGAACAATAAAGAGTGATAGCAAGTCTCTAGCCCCCAAGAAAAATAAATGACTCTAAGGGTTTGGCAAATGTGAGCCAAGAAATGAAAAGTGGAGTGCTTAAGGAAGGATATAAGCACTTATCTCATATAGTATACTACCCCAATCCAAAAGCCTTCATTACAACCCGAATGAAGTCCTACGTGATTTTGAACCGAGTAATATTACATTAGTGGGGATTTACAAGAGAGGCAAGCCAATGGTACTTGAAGCTCTACTTGTGACATTCCTTTGTGAGAGAAGAGTGAAGCCTTTATTGCTCTAGAATTTGAGTGTTAAATCGTGAAGTGAGCATGGAAAATGGAAGGTAGAGGCGGAATAGTTTGGTCCACCATGATTTACATTAAAGAACAAGAGTCCTTGATGAGTGAAGCCAATTCTTGAAGCTCAAATGTCATACTAGAGTTACATGCAAATATCAAATGTTTGAAAATTTTATCACCTTGTTGAGAATGTATGAGTATTATGGGTAACTCTTGGTTCCAAATGAGTATGAATGACTTACAATTGACTCTTTGAAATGAACTTTCACTTAGGAAGGTGGGAACTAATCCATTTTCTTGCGGACAAGCAAAGACTTAAGTTTGGGGGAGTTGATAAGTGTGGATTTTAACCACTTATAAGTACCTTCTTGCTTTAGTTTTTAGTCCGGAAGTAGTGATTTTTGTTTCTGAATCTAATGAAATTATGTGAATTGCACGCATGACGGGGGATGTGATCTCAATGAAGAAATATAACTCAAAGAAGGATATATCCTAGCTAAACTAGTCAAAGAGGAGCAATGCAAAGAATTGTGCGGTTCGCAAAACTTGTTATACAACCACAGATGATGATGTAGCCATCAGAAAGACAAGTGCGGTCATAGATTTACACTTGAAGCTTCACAAGTGTCACGCCCCGAACCTGGGAGGCGAGACCGGCACCCGGTGCCTCACCTATCTTTCCGTACCAACTTGCAACTAAGGGACTCTGAACATATAATGTCATATTTTGGAAATGGGCCACATTGCAAGACAATTTGCGAACACTGACTAAATATCAATATAAAGTTGGGCCGACAAGGACGTCAGAACTACTACAACAGGCAAACCAACAAAATATACATACAAGACTTTCAAGCCCAACATACTGCACTAACTGACAGGATATGTCTACAAGCCTCTACTGATGGATGTACTGTAATCGGAACAGGGCCCCGACCTATCCATAACATAAATATACACATATATATACACAGTATGTACATAACAATCTAGACCCAGTAACTCCAAAGGACGCAAAGCTTACCGATTAAGCTGAACTCGGGCAACACCTACTGAGGAGGTCTACTCGTCTGTTTGTCTGAACTTGCACGCATGAAATGCAGCGTCCCCGGCAAAAGGGACGTCAGTACGAAATAATGTACTGAGTATGTAAGGCAAAAGAATAACTAAAAACTGAAACTGAACTGATAATATAATAACTGAAAGTAACTGGGAGTCAAAGATAATTTGAAGATATGCTTACTTGCTAGTACTGACTCAACTCTCTCAATATCGTAAATAAAATAGTTGTCTGGCCTTATAGGGATCGTTATATATAACTGATCTGCCATAGTAGTCTCACTCATAGGCGTTCGGCCATACTAGGATCTATAACTCAGCCATTCTGGGCTCGCTCATAGGCGTTTGGCCACAGTAGACTTGGTATATAACTTACCATTTGATCAGAGGTTGCCTAATAGGGGCCTGCCACCGATTATAGCTCGATGGTGGTGAAAATACTTTAATATTATCTATCTATATATATAACCTCTTCTCTCTTGACTGGAAGGAGACAATATTCAATTGAATATAAAGTCCCGATAAGGGGGAATACTGTAACTTATGAGAATAGGATAATGTATATAAATTCGGGAATATGAACTTTTCTTTATGCCTCGTTATCAAACACATGTAATTATGAGATCATGCCAAAATGAAGGAAGAGCTTAACCTTAACATACCTGAATCGATTCTCTTGATAATCCCTCTAACACACGTTAATGGCGACAAAACACGTGACAGCAAGATCGGAGTAGGGAAAAATCTGTATGATATTCTTGAGAAAGATTGCACTGTACTCCCTTGTAATTGCAAGATCTCACGTTGCTTAAGATTCCATGAAATATTTTTGAATTGCCATGAAATCTTTTTGAATTTGTTGAAGATTCTAAAATTCTCACGTTACTAAGTTAGAGAGGCCTTCTAAGTAAGTTGAAATTGTAAATCTTCATGTTACTTAGAATGTCTCTTAATTTTTAATATGTCTTATTGTAACGACCCGGCCAGTCGTTTCATGAGATTAGCCTTGTTTCCCCCATTTTTGCTTTATCATATATTGCTTAGCCTGTTTATATTGTGTTGAGTCGGATGGTTTGGGTTCGGAGTGGTCGTGGTGAGAACAGAGATATTTAGTCTCTTAAATTAGATTAATAGTTGAAAAAGTCAACTGAGAGTTGACTTATTGGTAAACAACCTTGGAATACGGATTTTATGGCTCGGATAGCTTCGTTAGGTGATTTGGGACTTAGATGTGTGTTCGAAATGAAGTTTTTATGTCCGGTGTAGAATTAGGCTTGAATTGGTGAAAGTTTTTGACGATTTTCGATCGGTAGTGGAAAATAGGCTATCGGGGTCGGAATGAAATTCCAGAAGTTGGAACAGGTTCGTAATACCATTTTGGATATGTGTGCAAATTTTTAGGTCCATCGGATATGTTTTGGTTGGTTTCGGCATCATTGGCGAAATTTAGAAGTTTCAAAGTTCATAGGCTTGAATTTGATTTAATTTTTGTGTTTTCATGGTGTTTTTGGTGTTTCGAAGGCTCGACTAAGTTTGAATAATGCTATGGGGTGTGTTGGTATGTTTGATTGGGGCCCCGAGGGGCTCGGGATTGATTTCGGATGGTTGGCGGAGGTTTGAACTTGGGAAATTGCAGCAAATAGTTGCTAGTGTTAAGCTACTGGTGTGGCCGCACCTGCGATAGGCAGCCGCAAGTGCGACGCCGCAGGTGAAAAGGTCCATGCACAGGTGCGAAAAGAGGCTAGGCAGAGGAGTCCGCAGGTGCGAAGAATTGGCCGCACCTGCGAAGCCGCAGGTGTGGAAAAGGGACCGCAGGTGCGAGAAAGAGACTGTTAGTGGGTTTTCGCAGGTGCGCACCTGGGACCGTAGGTGCGGGTCCGCAGGTGAGAGTAAAGGTCTGCAAGTGCGGATTAACTGGGCAGAACAGTATAAAAGAATGCCTCCGCGAAATTTTGGTTATTCTTCCATTTTTGCATGCGGGTGGAGCTTATTTGAGGGAAATTGAAGAAGGTATTCGAGAGTCTTCAGTGGAGGTAAGTTCCCGGACTATATAACTCGTTTCTATGCTATTTTGATTCGGAGTAGGCTTGTAATTTGAAGAATTAAAGTGGAAAAATTGGGGAAATGGGGAGGAAGATTAGATTTCTTTTGGTGATTTGAGTGGGCAATTCTTGTCCGATTGTGGAGTTTTTGGTATGTATAGAATCGTGGGAGGATGAGGATTCTAGTGATATAAATTTTATTGAATTTCGAGATGTGGGCCCGGGGCTTAGTTTTGGCCGAATTTCGAGAATTGTGTTAAAATTTATATCTTTCGATTGGGTGGTTTTGTTCCGTTAGCGTGTATTGATGATGTTAATTTGATTTTGGTTAGATTCGGAGCATTTAGGAGCCAATTCGAGGGGCAAGCGCATCGCGGAGTAGCTTTTGGGCTGTTTTGGGGTAAGTAATGATTGTAATTCTAAACCTGAGGGTATGATACCTCGTTATTGATATTGTGTTGATAAATGAGGTGACGCAAACGCTAGGTGACGAGCACGCACCGATAGGGATTGTGACTTGGTCCGTCCCGTAGCGACTATTAAGTCGCATATTCGATTTGAAACCTTATGATATCCTGTATTTTAGAAATTTATACTTGTATATGGGCTGTAAGCCATGATTGGGGTCTTGTGCCGACCTGTTTAGACCCTTAGGGGTATTTTCCATGATTGGGGCCTTGTGTCGACCTATTTAGACCCTCAGAGGTACTTTTACGCTATTCTTACACTATCCTGACAGAATAATTGTGAACTCAGTCATTGTCTCCTAATTGCTGTTATTTTACTGTTATCACACTGCTTTGAAAACTCTGAAAAGTATTTTGGGCTGAGTCCCGTAAGTCGAGATAAATTGCCCAAGTGGCTTGTGAGGGTTGACTGAGTCAGGTCGATATCCGAGTATGTAAGGATAATTATGGGACGGGCTGCACGCCGCAGCAATATATGTGTTATATATTATATGTGGGTTGGGCTGCATGCCGCAGCAATATAGATTATATATATACGGATAGGGATGCACGCCACAGCAATATATGTCATATATGGATCGGCCTGCACGCCGCAGCAATATGCATATTGGATCAGGCTGCATGCCGCAGCGGATATAGCGCTTGGGCTGAAGGAGCCCCTCCAGGAGTCTGTACACCCTCAGTGAGCACAATCGACTAGTATATGGATTGGGCTGCACGCCGCAGCAATATATGTTATATAAATGGAGCGGGTTGCACGTCGCAGCAGTATAAATTTATATGTATGTATAAATGTAGTGGAGCGGGCTGCCCGCCGCAGTAGTTTTGTGTGTTCATGGTACTTAATGAGTACTAGTGTTAAGTGAGAGCATGAGATACTGATAGTGGAGTCACGAGTGACTGAGAGGCTTGCCCGAGAGGCTTTATTGTGAGTGATATTGTGCCCGAGGGGCTTATATTTTATGAAAATGTTGTTTTTCACTTTTCTTTACTCTGAGCCTCTGATAATAAAGGTTGGATAAAAGTTTTCCTACGAGATTTTTAAATGGAAACCGAAGTTTTTATGAAATATTCGGAATTGTAGATTTCAGACTTGATTAATTTATTTCCACTTTTATTCATTATATGGATTTACATTATTTAAATGCTCGTCACTACACTCAAGTTTTTAGTTACATTGATTACTTACTATGTTGGCGTAGCTGCACCTCTGTGTGCAGATCCAGGTACCGGACCATCCCACTAGTTGATTTTCGGACGAGCTTGGAGTTGTTCGAGGATTGAGGTAGTTGCTCAGCGTCCCCAGCTCACCTCCTTTCCTTCCCTCATATTATAGTTTCTTTTGGTCTTTTGTACCTCAGATTTTTGTTGTAGCAAGTCACTGTTGTACATTGTATTTTCAGTCTTAGATGCTCATGACAGTTGACTCCAGGATTTGGGGAAGTGTGTATTTTGTTTATCTCTTTATGATATTTTTAAAATCTGTTAGATTCTTGGGGAAGTTATGATATTTATATTGATAGTCTGAAATGGTTGGCTAGCCTAGTTCCATGATAGACGCCATCACGGCCGGTTAGGATTTTGGGGTCGTGACAAGTTGGTATCAGAGCCTAGGTTACATAGGACTCAACGGTCATGAGCAGGTTTAGTAGAATCTTGCGGATCGGTACGGAGACGTTTGTACTTATATTCGAGAGGCTAAGAACCCTTAGGGACAATCTCATTTTTCTTGAATTCTGTCGTGCCATTTGATTGATTCTGGAAATCTAAACTTCTGTTGTTTCATTCTCTCACAGATGGTGAGGACCCGATCCACCGATCAGCGCGATCAGCCACCAACTAGACCAGTGAGGGGTCGAGGTCGTGGTAGAGGTAGAGGGAAAGCTCGTGCGGCAGCCAGGGCAGTATCATTTGACCCCCTACTACTCAGGATCAGGTTCCCCCCATAGATACTCCAGCGGGACAGGCTCAGGCACCGTCAGTGCCTATTGTTATTTCGGATCTTCGGGAGACCTTGGCTCAGATATTGACTGTGTGTACCACCCTTGCTCAGGCAGTTGCCGCTACTTCTTAGGCCGGGGGAGGCAGTCAGACTCCAGTTGCCCAGACACTTGAGCAGGCTACTCAGGGCCAGCAGACACCGGGGGCGGTTCCAGCCCAGCAGGTTGCTCAAGTTCAGGACTTTGTGGTCCCAGCTATGCCAGATGATGAGCAGCGTAGGCTGGAGAGGTTTAGTAGAATATAGCCTCTGACATTTAGTGGTGCTGAGGGCGAGGATGCCCAGGGTTTTCTAGATAAGTGCCAGAGGATGCTGCGTACTGCTGGGATTTTGGAGACCAGTGGGGTCTCATTTGCTACATTTCAATTTTCTGGTGCTGCTTTCACTTGGTGGGAGTCTTTTGAGAGGCGTAGGCCTATTGGTTCAGCACCCCTTACCTGGCAACAGTTCTCCACTGTCTTCTTGGAGAAATATGTACCCTAGTCACACAGGAAGGAGCAGCGCAGGCTTTTTGAGCAGCTGCGTTAGGGAGAGCTATCAGTGATGCAGTACGAGATGCGATTTTCGGAGTTGGATCGTCATGCCACCGAGTTGGTCCCTACTGATAGGGAGAGGATTAGGAGGTTTATAAATGGCCTTACTTAGCAGCTCCACCTTTTCATGACCCGGGAGAGAGTATCAGATGCTACATTCGAGCAGGTTGTTGATATTGCTCGAGATATTGAGTCGGTTCACCGCCAGGAGCGGGTGGAGAGGGAGGCCAAGAGGCCTCGTGGATCGTGTGGTTCTAGTGGTGCTCCTTCCGGGGGCAGTTTCAGCATGGTAGAGGCCGTTCATTTAGGCCTCCTCGGTCAGGTCGTCCAGCCTATAGCGGTGCATCTTCGGGGCATGGTCCCCGCGGTTTTTAGCCAGGCCATTCTTCATTCGGTGCCTTTCCAGCACAGAGTGCAGCTCGAGCACCATCAGCTCAAGGTTCTTCTATGCATGGTCCTGCTAGTGGCCATTCTGGTGTTAGGGGTCCATTTCAGTCCCAGCCTCCAGCTTTAGAGAGTTGTTATGAGTGTGGAGAGTTCGGGAATATGAGGAGGAAATGTCCTCATCATCGTGGAGGTCCATCTCAGTTGAGGAGCCAGTATTCGACTTCAGCTCCAGTTACTTCACCACCCACCCAGGCAGCCAGGATGGTAGTTAGTCAGCTAGAGGCCGCCCTAGAGGGGGAGGTCGAGCAGGTGGAGGTTAGGCCCGTATGTATGCGTTTCCAGCCAATTCAGATGATATCGCCTCCGATGTAGTGATCACAGGTATTGTCTCAGTCTGCTGCCGAGATCCTTTGGCTTTATTTGACCCTAGTTCTACATATTCCTATGTTTCTTCATATTTTGCCCATTTTCTGGATATGCCCCGTGAGTCCTTAGTTATATCTGTTCATGTGTCGACTCCGATGGACGATACTGTTGTTGTGGACCGTGTGTATCGGTCGTGTGTGATATCTATTAGGGGTCTGGAGACCCGAGTGGACCTACTGTTACTCAGCATGGTTGATTTTGATGTGATATTGGGCATGGACTAGTTATCTCCGTGTCATGTCATTCTTGATTGCCACACTAAGACCGTGGCCTTAGCTATGCCCAGATGTCCGAGGGTTGAGTGGAGAGGTTCTTCTTATTATGTGCCTAGCAGGGTGATTTCCTACCTGAAGGCTCAGCGTATAGTTGAGAAGGGGTGTTTATCGTATCTGGCTTTTGTGAGGGATGTCAGTGGTGAGACTCCCGCTATTGATTTGGTTCCTGTGGTCCGTGACTTTCCGGACGTGTTCCTGACAGACCTGCCAGGCATGTCGCCTGACAGGGACATTGATTTTGGTATTGACATGGTGCCAGGTACTCAGCCTATTTCTATTCCACCTTATCGTATGGCACTAGCGGAGCTAAAGGAATTAAAGGAGGAGCTTCAGGAACTCCTAGATAATGGGTTCATTCGGCCTAGTGTGTCACCTTGGGGTGCACCGGTGTTTTTTGTAAGTAAGAAGGATGGTTCTCTGCGTATGTGTATTGATTATCGGCAGCTGAACAGAGTTACGGTGAAGAATTGGTATCCCTTGCCTCATATAGATGACTTGTTTGATTAGTTGTAGGGTGCCAGGGTATTTTCCAAGATTGACTTGCGTTCCGGTTATCATCAATTGAATATTTGGGGGCCTGACATCCCGAAGACTGCTTTCAGGACTAGATATGGTCATTATGAGTTCCTGGTTATGTCATTTGGGCTAACCAATGTCCCAGCACCCTTTATGCACTTGATGCACAGTGTATTTTGGCCTTATCTGTATTCTTTCGTCATCATGTTCATTGACGATATCTTGGTGTATTCCCGATCTCGGGAGGATCATGAGCAGCATTTGAGAGTTGCGCTTCAGACCTTGAGAGAGAAGAGATTATATGCAAAATTTTCAAAATGTGAGTCCTGGCTTGATTCAGTAGAATTCTTGGGGCACGTGGTGTCAAGTGAGGGTATTCAGGTTGATCTGAAGAAGGTAGAGGCGGTGCAGAGTTGGCCTAGACTGTCATCAGCTACTGAGATTCACAGTTTCCTTGGTTTGGCAGGGTACTATCGCCGTTTCGTAGAGGGATTTTCATCTATTGCAGCACCTATGACCAGACTGGCCCAGAAGGGTGCTCAGTTCAGATGGACTGAGGAGTGTGAGAAGAGCTTTCAAAAGCTCAAGTCAGCTTTGACTACAGCTCCGGTATTGATTTTTCCTACGGGTTCAAGTTCTTATACAGTTTACTGCGATGCCTCGAGAGTTGACCTTGGAGTGGTTTTGATACAGGACGGTAGGGTGATTACCTACGCGTCCAGACAGTTGAAGGTGCACGAGAAGAATTACCCAGTGCACGATCTTGAGCTAGCAGCTATTGTTCACGCCGTGAAGATTTGGCGTCATTATTTGTATGGAGTGCATTGTGAGATTTTCACTGATCACCATAGTCTGCAGCATCTGCTTAAGTAGAAGGATCTTAATTTGCATCAGAGGAAGTGGTTGGAGCTTCTCAAGGATTATGACCTCACTATTTTATATCATCCGGGGAAGGCCAATGTAGTGGTCGATGCCCTGAGTCGCAGAGCGGAGAGTTTGGGGAGTCTAGCCTACCTTCTAGTAGCAGAGCGTCCATTAGCACTCGATGTTCGGGCTTTGGTAGGTCAGTGGTGAGATTGGATCTATCAGCGCCTCTGTGGGTATTGTCTTATGTAGCCTCCATGTCTTCTCTTTACGATCAGATTAGAGTGCGTCAGTATGATGATCGACATTTGCTTGTTCTTCAAGATAGGGTCCGTCGTGGTGATGCCAGGGATGTGGTTATTGGTGATGATAGGGTCATGAGGATGCTGTTTAACCAAAGAATTAGACTCTTTGACTAAAGCTTATTTTTAAGATGAATATGGGTTACTGATAATCAAGGTAATGAAGAAAAATGAATAATAGACAGTATTGCAGAAATAAAAGATCGAAGTTAATTGTATTCGAGAACCAGATGCCTTTACAAGTTGTATTCCCCTCCCTTATATAGGAAATTCTTATAATGTACGACTCTTGCTATGGTTACTCATTAATGACTAATTATGACATCAATGAGGCATTACAAAGGATAACGGTAATTGGGGTTCGGTTACATAACGTTCGAGTAATCAATTGTGGGTCC